>CAMXCT020001133.1:30000-87500 GCA_947184155.2 Cladocopium goreaui
AGTCCAAAACACTTGTTTTTGCAGTGTTTTCAATGCTCTGGCATCCAAAAACCCTGCAAAATCTTGCTATGTACAATGTTTTTTTCATTTTTGGCCGTTTTTCCATTGCCGGAAAGCTACCAAAATGACCCAAAATTCCATTTCAATACCCTCTTGCGCTCAGACACCCAAAAATCCTCGAAAAATGTCGAAAGCACCACCGAATTCTGGTCTCGGTGCGAAATCGTTTTTGCCCCCCCCCAGCTAAAGCTGATATAGCGATTGCTATATTAACAAATGTGATTGAGCATTTAGTGTAGCTGTTTCCCCCCAATAAGCACGCCTTCACCGCCAAAGCGGTGTGGGCGGATTTATTGTTTTCTCATCTATCTCACCTTTTTTATCTATCTCATTTATCTCATCTATCTCATCTGTCTTTCTCATCTGTCTATCTCATCTGTCTATCTAACTATGTATCTAACTATGTATCTGTCTATCTATCGATCTATCTATCGATCTATCTATTGATCGATCGATCGATCGATCTATCTATCTATCTATCTACCTATCTACCTATCTACCTATCTACCTATCTACCTATCTACCTGTCTACCTATCTAGCTAGCTAGCTAGCTAGCTATCTATCTATCTATCTATCTATCTATCTATCTATCTATCTTTATATCTATCTATCTATCTATCTATCTATCTATCTATCTATCTATCTATCTATCTATCTGTCTGTCTGTCTGTCTGTCTATCTATCTTATGTGCCTATGTAACTATGTATCTATCTATCTACCTATCTGCCTATCTATCTATCTATCTGTCTGTCTATCTATCTATCTGTCTGTCTATCCATCCATCTATCTATCTATCTACCTATCTATCTATCTATCTCTCTCTCTCTCTCTGTTTGTCTGTCTGTCCGTCTGTCTCTCTATCTACCTGTCTATCTGCAAGCTTGAAAACGAAGCTATTCTGCGAGACGTCCTCAGTTATTGAACTTGACAACATCAAAAACGCAGAAATTCTGCGAGACTTCCTCAATTTTTGAACTTGACAACATCAAAAAACGAAACAATTCTGCGAGGCTTCATCATTTTTCGAACTTGACAACATCAAAAACCAGGCAAATCTGCGAGACTTCCTTCGAAAATGGAAGTTGAGTGCAGAGCTGACGGCCTCGTACCTATGCGTTTGCAATTTTTCCAGTCCACCTGTCTAAAGTACTGCGTCTGCCACGAAAAAGTGATGCCAGGTCATACGAAGTGCTGCACCTGTCACACAAAATCATCTCAGCAAACCTGAAGATCTGATGCTCCAAAATGCAACCCCTCTCAGGAAATCAGCGCCTGGACCTCCTAACATTATGAGTCCAGCAACACAGAGAATATAGGGTTTGACAAAAAAATAAAAAAACAGAAAAAAACAAAACCAGAGCAAACAAAAAAAACAACCTAGAAAACCAAAACCAAGGAAAAAACAAGAAAAAAAACACAAAAACAACACGCCGACAAGAGAAACAAAAAAAACAAACAAAAAACAAAAAACAACAAAAACTGAAGAAAATGCAGTTTTTTTTTGTTTTTCTCGTTTTTTTTTCTTATTTTTTTTCTGGTGGCTTTTCCTGTCGAGTTGTTTTTTTGGTGATTCGTTTTTTTTAAATTTATTTTTTGCTAAAATCCACTTTCTCTGTTCTACACGGGGTCATAATCCCAACAGCTCTGATGAACATGTCTCTTGTATTGCGCCTGCCACGGAAAATGCATCTTTGCAGATCCTCTTCAAATGTCCCACGCCTGCCATCGTTTTCCAAAAAAATGCCACAAAAACGCTCACGTTTTGCTCACTTTTGACAAGGTGCACAATCCCTTGCGCCTGCCACGCGAAACGACATCTGAACCTCCAAAAGTGGTCCGAACCCCTGGTGTTTTTAACATTTTGACTTCGAAATGCGCTTCGCGCCACAACGGCGTGCACTTTTTCAACATCGGAACTTCCAAAAGTGGGCCGAACATGTCGTGTTTTTAACATTTTGACTCCGAAATGTGCTTCGCGCCACAACGGCGTGCACTTTTTAGACATCTCAACTTCCAAAAGTGTCCGAACGTGAGGTGTTTTTAGCTTTTTCACTTGCAAATGTGCTTCGCGCCACAAAGGCGTGCAATTTTTCATCTCTCATCTGGCCAGATGGCTCCGCACCCGACACTTTGGCGAGCCTACTTTTCGACCCTCCGGAGCCACAAATCATTGGAAAAACAAAATGTTTCGCGACTTTCCTACCTTTTCGCGCACCTGCACCTTCTTTCTTCTGACTCTTTCTCTTCTCTGATCTTCTCTCTTCTGCCCTTCTCTCTTCTACTCTTCTCTTCTCTCTGACTCTTCCCATCTCTGCTTTTCATCTGTCCATATTGTCGGAAGTTTGACTTCTAAACTGCCTTCGATAAGATAGAAAGAGATTGTGGTGCCGAACGCCCTCTGTCCTTAGGTAGTTGATTGGCGGGAACTGCGAAAGATTGCAAACGACTGGTATTCATCTCAGCTGAGCGTCTCAGTGCTTGGAGACACTCTCATCACTCTCCTTCAAACAAATTTTTCGGGAGTCCCTTCGGACCTGTCTTCGTGCCCCTTCCAAACAGGTCTCTTTATTCTCTTTCCAATGCTTGGCATGGCTCCACTGGCAGTTTCATCTGTGAATGGATCAAAATCCGTGCGGCTGAGGTCGCGCAGGCAATTTGCCAAGGGCCCGAGTGGGGAGAAGGCAGACTGTACACTGTACACGTACAGTGCACGTGAGAATGGGGGAGGTTTCCACCCCATGATGCTATCTAGATCTATCTACTTTGATCCTTTCACACCAAATAGCAGGTTTCCCGCTTTTCATAACTTGATCTAGTCAAAGTGTGAGCGGAGACTGGACCCTTCAGGTCATGGATCTCCTTCTAGTCATTACCAGCTTCATTGTGCTCTTCTCAGTGATACGAGAGCATCCATTGTCTAGTGGCACACATGTGGAACCAGGGTTACACGTGAAGTAGATGCTTGCGATCTAAATGGGTGCTTACGTGAAGGAATATCATTCAGCCAATGACAGAACAAGTGACAAAATGATGGTAGACTATGTTCAATCAGTTCTCGGTTTGCATCCTCTGACACGGGCATTTTGGACTTCATTGGTTCAGCTGTCGGGGAATGGCCAGTTGCCGCTCGCTTTCTCAACCTGGGTAGCCGTTCAAGGAAGATGCTTCAAAGAGATGGCAGCAAGCGCAGGATGAGTCCGGAGTCTCATTCTCCAATAGGTTCCAGTGTGGGGAACCTCCATGGTGCACGGTGAAACAATCACGCTGGATACCATAGCCATAGACTAGCATAGAATTATGCATTTCAGAAATCCATAGGATGCATGGTGGCACTACAGAGACATAGGCTCGCACCGAGTTTCATATATATAAAGTCTTGCAGTGTACTGATACATTGCAGTAGCAGGCATGCTGGCATGTGTATCTACGTATGTTTGTATAGTACGACACATATATACATATATATATACATACACAATGTCTGCATAGTATACAATACACACACACATACACATTATATATACACACGTATATATATATATACACGGTATATACGTGTATGTATATTTGGCAAATGCCGAAGCTTTGCCCGGAACCGCAAGGCAACGCATCATCATCATCATCATCACCATCATCATCATCATCACCACCATCATCATCATCGTCATCATCATCAAATCCTACTTGAACTTCTTCAATGAATGTAGAAGTTTAAAACGGGGGTGGGAGAAATAAACCCTTATTGAAGATCTTCAATGAATGTAGAAGTTTAACGGGGGTGGGGTGGGGGAATTAAACCCTTATCGAAGATCTTCAATGAATGTAGAAGTTTAACGGGGGGTGGGGGAATTAAACCCTTATCGAAGATCTTCAATATGAATGTAGAAGTTTAACGGGGGTGGGAGAATGAAACCCTTATTGAAGATCTTTAATGAATGTAGAAGTTTAACGGGGCTGGGAGAATGAAACCCTTATTGAAGATCTTCAATAATGTAGAAGTCTAACGGGGGTGGGATTTTGATATTCCCTAATGCCTTTGTTGATCTTCCCAATTGAATGTAAAGTTTAACGGGGGTGGGATTTTGATATTCCCTAATACCTTTGTTGATCTTCCTAATGGAATGCAGAGCTGCAACAACATTTGATTGGGAATGGGACCCTCTACGCTGCAAGGCCTGGGCAAAGCCCAGGCGTTGCTATATATATATATATGCTTAGTACATTTTGAGTCTGCTTTCCGCTTCATTTGGTTCCAAAGACATCCTTAAAACCTGCCTTTACCAATCTGAGGTGCCCAATAGGGAGCGCTTTCCTGGCTGCGGTGCAGGCAATTCGCAGCTTCTGCCGGATCCTTTCGCTCTAAGCCAATGATCCCCAAAATTCACCATAGATGGGTGGGATTGAAACCATGCCCAAATGGTCGGTTTGTGGCATTGGGTTGCCCACATTATTCTGTTTGATACTGAACTTGTCATTCGTCTACAACGCGATTCAAGAGAGCATATCCTAGAGATTTCGGTAATTTTGACTACAAAGCCATTCGCTTTTTCTGGCATACCAATTTTGGATCACCAAAACCGTTGATGCTGAGAGGCCGCTGGCGCCTTGGCACAGTTCACGTGGTGCTCTTAGCAATGGCCCATGTAGGTCCTGTAGGTTGTGATCTGATGCAAGTGGTTTGCTATACTTGTATCAAAACAGACCATCAGATTATTTTTTGACTTTTCCCAGATCCGACAGGGGAAACCTTTCACTGGTGATGTCTCCGGAATGGTTGTTCAAAATCACCCATTTGTTCGTGGCACCAAGGAATCGCTTTGACAATTACAGCAAAGTCCTGGACAAAGCTATCCAGGAGGCGAAAGATGCGAAACAGCTGCTAGCACTTGGATCCAAAAAATGATGCATCCATTTTGGGGATGGGTCACAGTTGCATAGACCTAAACCAACCCAAACCTAGATTCGGGTTTGCCCTAACCATTTTGTCTTTTCAAAGTTGTTCATATCTTTGATTTTGATGGACCATGGGAGACCATGGCAACATGGCCAGGGCCTTCTTTCAGCTGTTTCCTGTGGATGGCCCCTGGGACATGCCTTGGCGGTGCTGTCTGATGCCAACAAGGGTCTGAAGTCAGACTCTCAATTAGAGCCAGCAATGGACCATGACCTTTTGATCTTTTAGATCAGGGGAAAGGACCTTGCACTGGATTTCTCGGGATTTTTGGAGTGCATAAAATTTCCGAGAAACGCATGTTGAATTCTTGAATCATGCTGAGGTACCTGGATCGAAACTACAAATATGTCCGGGCATTTGCAGACCTAGACCTGCATTTGAAGGCCGGAGCAGTTTGTTACCGAAGATGTTGGATTCCTTGATTTGGTTTCCGCGGGAGGAGCTTTCTCCATTAGTTTTGCCTGCCCAGACGGACAGCAGGGAACTCTGCGGGATCTCGCAGGTTTTGATCATTTGTGCGATCCGCACAAACTTTTCTACTGTCCATTCAAACCATGCTGAATGTTGCTGGTGCTGTTGACTTTTACTAGGGGTCCCAAGTCGGAGTTTTAGCCGCAGTTTGAGGCTTTGACCCTGCAAAATGGCGGAAGCAAGGTGCCAAGAAGGCGGGCGGTTGTGCCAAAGTCAGGAAAGGTATTGTTACTCGGGAACCGACAATCGACATGAACAGGTAGCCTTGGGAAGTTGCCAGGATTTCACAGTGGATGGAAGGGACCGTGCAGGCGTGTGCAATTGCTCGCATGCCCTGGCACAGCTTTGCCAGACTACTTCGGAACAAGGCCAATTTTGGTGGCAGCAGTGACCAGCAGTAACTGTTCATGTGAGCTCAGGTTGTTTCTGTGCTGGTGCCAAGAGCTGCATTTTTGTTGTCTGCAGCATATCAGGTCTCAAGCGACCTTGATGATGAGCCAATCTCCATATTGTGTGCAGCTTCTGGGTCCACAAATATTTTTAGAGTACACCAAACACCGCAATGAGATTTTTGGGTACCCGAGTGTCAAAAATTCCAGACAAAGCCTTATCTCCCTTGTGGAGGACCAGCAGTTGCCAAGTTGAGCCCCAGAATTGCGCCATGGGCACCAAAGGATGTGCTGGCGATCCGGCCTCAGCCGGTAGCAGACCTTCTGGTGCCGATGTCGCGGAAGGCCTCTGCCAGGTGCCTCAAGTGACCAAACAGGGAACCATAATGAACATTAAAGAACCGTATATCCTCGTGTCGCCATTGAAATGCCAAGTTTCAGGACATGCCGAGCTCATCCCGGCTCATCCCAGCTCCTTTTTTGATCTTTTTTTGCTTTTCGAGCGATTGACTGGATATTTTTCTTGGTGGAGAATCTGAATTTCAAGAGTTCAAGGTGAAAGCTTTTATTTGAGGGGAAATGGATATTCCCTGAGGTTTCTGAGTGGGACACTGGGACGGACAATGGAGACCACTACGCGTCTGCTTATTCCAGTGATTTCTGCCAGCGACAATTTTAGGTTTCCAATCCGAAGGCAAAAACGATCAGCCCATGGGCCAACCAGCACATTGGTGGATTTCTGCCAGATTTCTGCCAGGAGCTTCTTGACTCCACCTTCTTCCAGGAAAACTGGGAGCGGAAACCCTTCCATTTCTGTGCTGCAGAGAAGGGATGCAGCCTGGAGACCCAGTGCTCCAGTGATCTCCAGTGCTTCCCCTCCTGAGATTTCCGCTGCGAGGTGCCAATCGTCTTCCAGACGCCTTGTTTGCGGATGATTTGGCAGCTGCGGTAGGTCGTGCTGAAGGTGCAGATGGGTTGAAAGGGCTTGTCCCCCCAAAGCTCACGATGTGCCCTCCAAACTTATCCATTTTTGTTGAATTTGGTGGTTTAATTCCGGTAGTTTCATTTCAACATGCGCAGTTTTTGTTGAAACATCAATGCCGGTACGCCAGGAATCAACCTGAAAATGTTCCGATCGAACGAGACGAGCGACTTGGAGACACCCTGCCGTGCTCCCAGCATTTCCCAATACAGCACATTTCCATACATTTCCACTGTGCAAATTGAACAATTGGTGACAAAGTACACTTCGACCTGGGAAGTCAACTTCGACTCAGGGCATTCATATTTGGCTGGATTCTCCATGGTGATTAATCAAGCCAGGATCTTAGCCAAACCAAGGATTGGATTTCATTTGGAGGTGAGCGGTAAGAGCAGGAGTTGATGAAATTTCATGCAAGCGCAGGGTGATTTACCAACTATACAAGCCTAGACTTGTAAGCAATATTAAGCAATTATTTCGAAGGATGCCACCAAGAACGGGACATCCGGGACATCACCGCACTAACCGGCAGCCATGTGGTTTCCGAGAGCTGTGGGCAAGCGCCCAATGGGATTTGGTGCTGAAGGCTGATCGGCACCTCAAGGTCCTTTTTGATTTGTGCAAAGGTGGGGTCACTTGGAGATGCTTTGCTTTTTGTTAAAACATATTAAACCGATATGGGTCAAAGATGGTCAAAGTTAAATTGTCCGATCACATATTTTGGTCATCTGTACGATTACATATGAAGAATCCAATCTTGGGGGCACCCAAATTTGATCTGTAACCGAACATAAATTTTAATGCTCAGAAATTGTGGTAGTCTGCCTTCCAAGTTGACCACGTGAGGCCTTGGTGATCGACACTTTCATCACGTTTTCGCTGTGGTGTACTTGACACCACCTGGATCACAGGTATCGCTGGCATGGCGGGGGTATCCAAACCTTTGGTTGGTCCGACAAGACAACAAGGTATCCATCTCAAAAGATTTGTGATATCTGAAGCTTGAGAAGTTTGGGAATGTTTGGGACATACTCATACCGATACCACATACTTTACGTACTTCATGAAACCACATTGTTCAGGAATGCTCCTGCTCGATGGAAGGGGTGGGGATGGCAAAGCTGTCATACAATGGTGAAAGCAGTACTGGTGAGTTGGATCTTTTCTCAGCTAGCAACTGAGTTCTCTACATCGGTGCCTCTTTATTCAAACCCTTGGGAGTTGGTTTGCGCAGAGCTGCCACGGCTGCCAACGCTGGTCCTGCGGTGCAGGCGGTCCGAGTGCACACGGATGACCAAGACGTGATTCTACTTCAGGTTTGGGGAAGCAAGCACTGGACAGTGTACAACGCTCCCACACATTTGCCCTACACGGAGGACAGGCGGTGACAGTGGGAATCAACATCGGAGATTGGAATGTCGACAATTCAAGGGCTTGACACTTTGGGTGGCCTTTGGATGATATCCTGCTGGATTGTTCTATGACAATGCCATGTGCAGGAGATGCTTGGCAAAGAACAAGCAGTGCCAGGGAATTTGATCGGGCCCAAAGAGTTGGACTTCACCATTCGGCCACACGATGCCGCTGCGCCGCAGTGTGTCAATCCAGGAGCTTGTGAAAGCTAAGTCGGTCGGAAGTAAAGTCTTTTCCCATATTCATATACACTTGAATCATCTTTAATTCCCTAAACAGCTCTTGAGCTGAATGGGGTTCTCAATTCTTGCTAGAAACAGCCTTTGTTCCCTCATGATTTGCTGGTTCCTCTTGCTTCCGGCTGGGGTTCCGGTGTTTGTCTCCCTTCTTCTCTCTTCTTTCTTTCCTCAGGATAAGGGGTTCTGTTCCATCATGATTTGCTGGTTCCTCTTGGTTCCGGCTGGGGTTCCGGTGCTTGTCTCCCTTCTTCTCTCTTCTTTGGTTCCGGTGCTTGTCTCCCTTCTTCTCCCTTCTTGCTTTCCTCAGGACAGGGGTTCTGTTCCATCATGATTTGCTGGTTCCTCTTGGTTCCGGCTGGGGTTCCGGTGCTTGTCTCCCTTCTTCTCTCTTCTTTGGTTCCGGTGCTTGCCTCCCTTCTTCTCCCATCTTGCTTTCCTCAGGACAGGGCTTCTGTTCCATCATGATTTGCTGGTTCCTCCTGGTTCCGGCTGGGGTTCCGGTGCTTGTCTCCCTTCTTCTCTCTTCTTTCTTTCCTCAGGACAGGGGTTCTGTTCCATCATGATTTGCTGGTTCCTCCTGGTTCCGGCTGGGGTTCCGGTGCTTGTCTCCCTTCTTCTCTCTTCTTTCTTTCCCCAGGAAAGCGGTTCTGTTCCATCATGATTTGCTGGTTCCTCCTGGTTCTGGCTGGGGTTCCGGTGCTTGTCTCCCTTCTTCTCTCTTCTTTCTTTCCTCAGGAAAGGGGTTCTGTTCCATGATTTGCTGGTTCCTCTTGGTTCCGGCTGGGGTTCCGGTGCTTGTCTCCCTTGTTCTCTCTTCTTTCTGTCCTCAGGAAAGGGGTTCTGTTCCATCATGCTTTGCTGGTTCCTCTTGGTTCCGGCTGGGGTTCCGGTGCTTGTCTCCCTTCTTCTCTTTTCTTTGGTTCTGGTGCTTGTCTCCCTTCTTCTCTCTTCTTTCTTTCCTCAGGAAAGGGGTTCTGTTCCATCATGATTTGCTGGTTCCTCCTGGTTCCGGCTGGGGTTTCGGTGCTTGTCTCCCTTCTTTCTCTTCTTTGCTTCCGGTGCTTGTCTCCCTTCTTCTCTCTTCTTTCTTTCCCCAGGAAAGGGGTTCTGTTCCATCATGATTTGCTGGTTCCTCCTGGTTCCGGCTGGGGTTCCAGTGCTTGTCTCCCTTCTTCTCTCTTCTTTCCTCAGGAAAGGGGTTCTGTTCCATCATGATTTGCTGGTTCCTCGTGGTTCCGGCTGGGGTTCCGGTGCTTGTCTCCCTTCTTCTCTCTTCTTTGGTTCCGGTGCTTGTCTGCCTTCTTCTCTCTTCTTTCTTTCTTCAGGAAAGGGGTTCTGTTCCATCATGATTTGCTGGTTCCTCTTGGTTCTGGCTGGGGTTCCGGTGCTTGTCTCCCTTCTTCTCTCTTCTTTCTTTCCTCAGGAAAGGGGTTCTGTTCCATCATGCTTTGCTGGTTCCTCTTGGTTCCGGCTGGGGTTCCGGTGCTTGTCTCCCTTCTTCTCTCTTCTTTGGTTCCGGTGCTTGTCTCCCTTCTTCTCTCTTCTTTCTTTCCTCAGGAAAGGGGTTCTGTTCCATCATGATTCGCTGGTTCCTGGGGTTCCGGTGCTTGTCTCCCTTATTCTCTCTTCTTTGGTTCCGGTGCTTGTCTCCCTTCTTCTCTCTCCTTTCTTTCTTCAGGACAGGGGTTCTGTTCCATCATGATTTGCTGGTTCCTCCTGGTTCCGGCTGGGGTTCCGGTGCTTGTCTCCCTTCTTCTCTCTTCTTTGGTTCCGGTGCTTGTCTCCCTTCTTCTCTCTTCTTTCTTTCCTCAGGAAAGGGGTTCTGTTCCATCATGATTTGCTGGTTCCTCCTGGTTCTGGCTGGGGTTCCGGTGCTTGTCTCCCTTCTTCTCTTTTCTTTCTTTTCTAAGGAAAGGGGTTCTGTTCCATCATGATTTGCTGGTTCCTCTTGGTTCCGGCTTGGGTTCCGGTGCTTGTCTCCCTTCTTCTCTCTTCTTTCTTTTCTCATGAAAGGGGTTCTGTTCCATCATGATTTGCTGGTTCCTCTTGGTTCCGGCTGGGGTTCCGGTGCTTGTCTCCCTTCTTCTCTCTTCTTTCTTTCCTCAGGAAAGGGGTTCTGTTACATCATGATTTGCTGGTTCCTCCTGGTTCCGGCTGGGGTTCCGGTGCTTGTCTCCCTTCTTCCCTCTTCCTTCTTTCTTCAGGAAAGGGGTTCTGTTCCATCATGATTTGCTGGTTCCTCTTGGTTCTGGCTGGGGTTCCGGTGCTTGTCTCCCTTCTTCTCTCTTCTTTCTTTCCTCAGGAAAGGGGTTCTGTTCCATCATGCTTTGCTGGTTCCTCTTGGTTCCGGCTGGGGTTCCGGTGCTTGTCTCCCTTCTTCTCTCTTCTTTGGTTCCGGTGCTTGTCTCCTTTCTTCTCTCTTCTTTCTTTCCTCAGGAAAGGGGTTCTGTTCCATCATGATTTGATGGTCCTTCCTGGTTCCGGCTGGGGTTCCGGTGCTTGTCTCCCTTATTCTCTCTTCTTTGGTTCCGGTGCTTGTCTCTCTTCTTCTCCCTTCTTTCTTTCCTCAGGAAAGGGGTTCTGTTCCATCATGATTTGCTGGTTCCTCCTGGTTCCGGCTGGGGTTCCAGTGCTTGTCTCCCTTCTTCTCTCTTCTTTGGTTCCGGTGCTTGTCTCCCTTCTTCTCTCTTCTTTCTTTCCTCAGGAAAGGGGTTCTGTTCCATCATGATTTGCTGGTTCCTGTTGGTTTCGGCTCGGGTTCCGGTGCTTGTCTCCCTTCTTCTCTCTTCTTTCCTCAGGAAAGGGCTTCTTCCATCATGATTTGCTGGTTCCTCTTGGTTCCGGCTGGGGTTCCGGTGCTTGTCTCCCTTCTTCTCTTTTCTTTGGTTCTACTGCTTGTCTCCCTTCTTCTCTCTTCTTTCTTTCCTCAGGAAAGGGGTTCGGTTCCATCATGATTTGCTGCTTCTTCCTGGTTCCGGCTGGGGTTTCGGTGCTTGTCTCCCTTATTCTCTCTTCTTTGCTTCCGGTGCTTGTCTCCCTTCTTCTCTCTTCTTTCTTTCCTCATGAAAGGGGTTCTGTTCCATCATGATTTGCTGGTTCCTCTTGGTTCCGGCTGGGGTTCCGGTGCTTGTCTCCCTTCGTCTCTCTTCTTTGTTTCCGGTGCTTGTCTTCCTTCTTCTCTCTTCTTGGTTCTGTTCCATCATGATTTAGGAGTAAAACAGAAGACAGGAGTGGGCCAGACAGTTCCATGTTTTTTGAATTGCGCATGACCTTGGTGGAAACATGCGTTCTTGCTGTTTGGGGTCTATGCTGGTGTGATTTTGTGTTGTGATACCCAATACCGGCCCCCAACTGAGGTTCACACCCATAGACTTGAGGTTGTACCGTTGTAGTCCGCGGAAAGACCTCTTTGGTCCTCAAACTGCGATTTGTTTGAGTCTGCTGAGGTTCTCTATATCCCTCGAGGATATCTGCATGAGGCGGCCACCAGCACCGAAGCCTCGTTGCACATCACCCTGACAGTGTTGCCGGCTCAGATGTGACATCGGCAACGAAAATGGTCTGGGTACGTCGGGTATGTCATCTCTCAGAAAGGGAACCATTAGGATAGGAACTCTTGAAAGTCTCCATGGGCAGGTGGTAGTTGGGGACATCCTGAGTTTTCGGGGCCGCTGTTGTCAGACAGACCCAAATGTTTACCTAGAACTTCCAGGTAACGGACCTTTCAATCGGAAAAGAATGGGGCCATTTCCATGTGCATTTGCAGTGCGAGGCCTACCAGCGACTATTGCTGGGGAGTTCAGATGGTGAAACAGCTCAATTCTGAGTTAAGGAACCCTTGAGAGACTGTACATCACAGTCCGAGGGTAGAACCATGGACCTTGCAGGAGTGGGCAGCTGCTGACTCCAGATTCGCAATCACTTTGCCAGGCAGTGAGTTCCTTTTCACACATGTTTGTCCAAGACGAGCCATTGGGAAGGCGTTTTCTGTCGCCAGGCATCTCTGGCTGAATGCTTAGCTGGCGAAGCTCCAAAGGACGAGCTGGATGGCAAGATTCAGGACAGGATTTTTTCAATGATTTGAGGGTTTTTGATACCAGGCAATTCGTTGGAATATTTGGAATCACCTATCCAAGAAATATTGTTCCGCAGAGGGTTGGGATGCATTGATTCAAGTCCCGATGCAGACTTGGTGCGGAATTGCTCGTGTGTGTCTCTACAAGTTGTTGCAGGTCTCGTTATATAAAGTGTTTGAGACCCCAGTCCAAATTTTGTCTTGTCGGAACCCTGTCGCTAATTTGTGTCAATTACGAAAGCCAGCTGTCAAGCATGGCGAAATTGCTCATTGCGAACGAAGTGAGAATAGGGGGTCTGGGGGGCGGTGGCTGAAAACATGGACAATTTTGAGGCAGCATTTCCCAACCTGGTCGATTTTGCACGATTTATGTACCACATGACAATTGGGTGACGGTGGGGTTCGATCCCCCCCGTCCGTCCTCCGACGTGCACTTGGGGAGACTGGAATGGAGGGTAAAATGATGGAGAAATCGAGTGAAACCATGGAAAAACAATGGAAAAATTGAGGGAATGGAAGGATAAAATAAATCGTGCGGATTGGAGTTCCAGGGCGAGGTGTGTGATGGGGCGAGGAGGTTGGAGGGAAGAAAGAGCGTGGCTTGGGCGGGCCTTTTGGGGTGAGGCTCTTTTAGGTGGCTGCTGGGAAGCAAAGGAGCCCGCAGGGTGAAAGTTGCAGATGGCTGCTGATGCCTGGGGGTGGGAGGAGGGAGGTGCGTGGCCGGGGGCGCATGTGGTTGGAATGGTTGCTGCAGGCCAGGCAAGGTGAGGTTGCTCGTTCGGAATGAAGTCAGAGCAGAGGATTTGGGGAAAAAGTGGACAATTTGAGGCAACTATGCGAGTAGGAGTGGTACTGTTGGGGCGGTTGGAGTGCGATTGGATCGCGATTGGATGGCGATTGGAATCATCCTCAACTTGAGCAACTGTCCACTCGTAAGCATGTCCTTGTCACAGTCTGTTCGGGTTGAGTTTTGATCTTATAACGAGTCAAGAGAAACGTTCGGAATGAAGTCAGAGCAGAGGATGGGAAAAAGTGGACAATTTGAGGCAACTATGCGAGTAGGAATGGTACTGTTGGGGCGGTTGGAGCGCGATTGGATCGCGATTGGATGGCGATTGGAATCATCCTCAACTTGAGCAACTAACTGTCCACTCGTAAGCATGTCCTTGTCACAGTCTGTTCAGGCTGAGTTTTGATCTTATAACGAGTCAAGAGAAACGTGGATACCATTGGTCTTGCGATTAGGATTATTGGGACCGCGATTGGGCCGTGATGGGCCGGGGATGGGTCCTGTTGGGGATGAAGTGATTTTGAGCAACTTCCCACATGCGCTGATGTGAGGATGCGCAAGCCAAATGTTTTGGGCTTAAAGAAAGGGAATTGGTGCCCGCATTGAAGGGAGAGTCTTCATGCAAGTCTCTAACATTAGCCATGTGAACAGCTTTGCTGAGGCTCTTGCAATTTTGCGATGTTGGTTCTTGACATTTACGAACATGCTAGTATTGACAAAACAACAAGGTAGTTCTGCTTGCAATTTAGATGCTTATGTGGGAGTGCTTAGGAATGAGGTATCGAAAAGATATGCATGTCTGGAAAAGTAGTAAGTAGTCCACGGATGCAGCAGCGGGCGCATGCCAGAGTGCCATGGATATTTCAGGCTGGCGTGTCATATTGGAAGAGCGTGCGTCGAGATTTTTCGAATCTGATGTGTTATGCATCATCACCCAAGTGAAGCTGTTGGAGAAAGCAAGTTGCCGGTGGTTGCAGGGTGCCTGGGCCAGTTGGAAGGGTTGGAGGGAAGAAAGAGCGGCTTGGGCGGGCCTTTTGGGGTGAGGCTCTTTTAGGTGGCTGCTGGGAAGCAAAGGAGCCTGCAGGGTGAAAGTTGCAGATGGCTGCTGATGCCTGGGGGTGGGAGGAGTGCTCGTTCGGAATGAAGTCAGAGCAGAGGATTTGGGGAAAAAGTGGACAATTTGAGGCAACTATGCGAGTAGGAGTGGTACTGTTGGGGCGGTTGGAGCGCGATTGGATGGCGATTGGATGGCGATTGGAATCATCCTCAACTTGAGCAACTGTCCACTCGTAAGCATGTCCTTGTCACAGTCTGTTCGGGTTGAGTTTTGATCTTTTAACGAGTCAAGAGAAAAGTCAATGAAGTCAGAGCAGAGGATGTGGGTAAAAAGTAGACAATTTGAGGCAACTATGCGAGTAGGAGTGGTACTGTTGGGGCGGTTGGAGCGCGATTCGATCGCGATTGGATGGCGATCGGAATCATCCTCAACTTGAGCAACTGTCCACTCGTAAGCATGTCCTTGTCACAGTCTGTTCAGGTTGAGTTTTGATCTTATAACGAGTCAAGAGAAACGTGGATACCATTGGTCTTGCGATTAGGATTATTGGGACCGCGATTGGGCCGTGATGGCCGGGGATGGGTCCTGTTGGGGATGAAGTGATTTTGAGCAACTTCCCACATGCGCTGATGTGCGTGGAGGATGCGCAAGCCAAATGTTTTGGGCTTAAAGAAAGGGAATTGGTGCCCGCATTGAAGGGAGACCTCAACCAACCCCCAACCGCAATCCCTGCCATGCTCTCCACTCTCCTGCCTCCGTTCCAACTAGTCCCTGGCTTTCGTCCCCTCCTCTCAGGTTTGCTTACATATTCTGGACAGATCCAATCAATTCCAATAGCAGCTGGTGCAGCCCAGTTTTGAGGACATGCTGTCGAGATTTTTGTCCAACCTGAGCGCGGAAGCCGTTTTGAAGGGCTTCGAGAGTCGGATGGTGGCGTGCTCAGTGCCGCCTGGTGGTGGCATATGGGTTTGACTGAAGATAGGGTACTCTGCCAATCCATGATAATCCATGGTTTATCATTTTTTCACCACTAAAACAGAACTTTTGGCGTATCTGCATTTTCGGACAAACTCGCATTAGATCCATCTTCATCCATCTTCCATATACAGTCGCGTAGACTGATGAGTCAATCTCCGAGGCCAAGACTAATCTTGGGCAGGCAAGATCATGCCAAACTGTACACCGTTGCTGTTGTCGTGGAAGATGTACATCGGGTCATGGCTTCTTCAATACGGCTTTGCTTGTGTTTGGGTGCCGCAGTCAGGACCAGCAGTTTTCTCAGCTTTCGGAGGGTTCGGGCAATGTCTTGATCAGTCGAAATCGCAGGCCGGAGATGGTTGGATGTGATCCAGCCTGCTATCTTGTCCACTTGGTGTCCACTTGGTAGAGTTGCCATTTCAATTGCACATATTGCACTGTGTCCGCCACAGGGTGCGACTCATGTATGGAGTGACCTGCTTCTGCGAGGAAGGCCTGGTGGAAAACATGATGTGTGGAAGACTTTGCCACATGGGTATAGTTCCTATACAGTAGGCTATTGTACAACATGTGCTGAGTCTCACTTTGATCTCGTGTGTCTTTTTTGCTTTTAATGTTACAAAGGATTTGATTTGGAGCAAAGTCTCCACATGATATGTGGGCCTGTATGGGTCAATATTTTGGAGTGAGAAAGGTTCAGGGTATTGACCCATAGCCATATACGTATAACGCGTCGGTTTGGAAGCAGAAGTCTGAAGGATGAAGGCAATCAGCTTTTTGCCAGACGAGGTAGCCAAGAAGCGATCTTTGGACGGGCAGATGGCCGCTGCATGCGGATGGAGGCTCCTATGGGCTTTATCAAACGAAGTTTTGAAGTCTAAGCTCCGTTGTCGAAGGAAGTTTAGAAGTCAAATTTCCAACTTATGGACAGATGCAGCAACAGTAGTGAGAGTACTCAGAGAAGAGAAAGAGTTAGAAGAGAAAGTCCGTACAAGGTGTAGAAAAGTTGCGAAACACTATGTTTTCCCAAGGTTCTGTGGCTGCGGAGGGTCGAAAAGTAGGCTCGATAAAGCGGCGGGTGCGGAGCCATCTGGTCGTAGGAGAGATCAAAAAGGGCATGCTGCTGTGGCAGCCGTGGCGCGAAGCAAATTTTGAAGTCAAAATGCTAACAACACCTCACAGCTCCGAGCCACTTTTGGCAGTTGAGAAGTGGAAAAAGTGCAGGTCGCTGTGGCGCGAAGCACATTTAGCAGTCAAAAGGGCAAGAGCACCTCACGTCCGGAGCACTTTTGGAAGTTGAGATGCTCAAAAAATTACACGCGGCTGTGCTGCGAACACACTCCGAAGTCAAAACACCAAAAAAAACGCTTCAGGTTCGGAGCGCGTCAAAAAAGTGCACGCCGCTGTGTCGCGAAGCAGATTTCAAGGTCAAAATGCTAAAGACACCACATGCTATCAGCAGATAGATACGTAGACAGCTAGATCGAAAGAGAGATAAACAGCTACGTCAATGCATGCCTAGAGACAGAGGCCGGGAGAGAGAGAGAGAGAGAGAGAGATAGGCAGAGAGACAGATAGGCAGAGAGACAGATAGACAGACAGACGGACAGAAAGATAGATAGTCAGATAGATAGACAGACAGATAGATGGATAGATAGATAGATGGATAGATAGATTGATGGATAGATAGATGTAGGATAGTATAGAATAGGATAGGGTAGTCGAAGGAAGTTTAGATGTCAAACTTCCGACACTATGGACAGATGAAAAGCAGAGAAGAGAAAAAGTCAGAAGAAAGAAGATGCAGGTGCGCGAAAAGGTAGGAAAGTCGCGAAACACTTTGTTTTTCCAATGATTTGTGGCTCCAGAGGGTCGAAAAGTAGGCATGAAAAATTGCACGCCGTTGTGGCGCGAAGAACATTTCCAAGTCAAAATGCACAAAACACCTCAGCTCCGGACCGCTTTTGGAAGTTGAGATGTCGAAAAAGTGCACACTGTTGTGGCGCGAAGCATATTTCGAAGTCAAAATGTACAAGACACACCATTCTCGGACCACCTTTGGAAATTGAGATGTCTAAAATGTGCACGCCGTTGTGGCGCGAAGCACATTTCCGAGTGCAAAAGCTAAAAGCACTTCACGTTCGGACCACTTTTGGAAGTTGAGATGTCTGAAAAGTGCACGCCGTTGTGGCGTGAAGCACATGTCGAAGTCAACATATACAAAGCACACCATGTTCGGACACTTTTCGACGTTCAGATGTCGTTTTGCGTGGCAGGCACAAGGGATTGTGCACCCACCTTGTCAAAAGTGAGGAAAACGCGAGGGTTCTGTAGCATGTCCAAAACGATGGCAAGCGTGGGACATTTGAAGAGGATCTGCAAAGATGCATTTCCGTGGCAGGTGCAGTACAAGAGACATGTTCATCAGAGCTGTTAGGAGGTCCGGGCGCTGATTTCCTGAGAGGGGTTGCATTTTGGAGCACCAGATCCCCAGGTTTGCTGGGATGATTTTGTGTGACAGGTGCAGCGCTTCGTATGACCTGGCATCACTTTTTCGTGGCAGGCGCAGTACTTTAGACAGGTGGACTGGAAAAAATGCAAAACGCATTGGTACGAGGCCGTCAGCTCTGCACTCAACTTCCCATTTTTGAAGGAAGACTCGCAGAATTCTTTCGTTTTTGATGTTGTCAACTTCGAAAAATGAGGAAGTTTTGCAGAATTGTTTCGTTTTTGATGTTGTCAAGTTCAAAAATTGAGGAAGTCTGGCAGATTGCTGCGCTTTTATGTTGTCAAGTTCAAAAACTGAGGAAGTCTCGCAGAATAGCTTCGTTTTCAAGCTTGCAGATAGACAGACAGACAGACAGACAGACAGACAGACAGACAGACAGAGAGATAGATGGATAGATGGATAGATAGATAGATCGATAGATAGATAGATGGACAATTACAACTACAACTACCACTACACTACACTACACGACTGCTACAGCTACAAATACAAATATACTACGCTACATTATACTACACTAATTACACTACACTACACTAATTACATCTAATTACACTACACTGCAACTACAACTGCTACAACTACAACCACACTACATTACACAACACTACGCTACACTGATTACATTGCATAACGCTACAACTACAGTTGCAGCTGCAACTGCAACTACAATTAAGATACAATTAGCACTGCATTGCATTACATTACATTACATTACACTACACTACACTACACTACACTACACATACTACACTACACGACACGGCACGACACTACACTACACTACACTAATTACACTGCACTACACTACAACTACGGCTACACTACCTTACACTAGACTACGCTACACTATACCACACGACACTACACAACACTACACGACATCGCACTGCACTACACTACACTAATTACATCACACCACGACTACAACCGCAACTGCGCTTGATTAATTACACTGCATTACAGCTACAGCTCCACTACACTCCACTACACTACAACTACAGCTACAACTGCAACTACAACTGCGCCACACCACACTACATCCAGCAGTTGTGGTGACGTGACCACTGCAACCATTGCAGCCATTCCAAAAACACAACTCCAACCACCTGTCGGTCCATCAGTGGATTCGCTCTGCCATCCGTGATTCACAACAACCAACCTCTCCTATAGGTTTCCTATTTTTGAAACTTCCGCCACTGCCTTGTGCGGTACTACTGGGATAGGATAGGATAGGATTGGATAGGATAGGATAGATAGATAGACAGGCAGATAGATAGATAGACAGATAGATAGTAGGATAGGATAGGATAGGAAAGGAAAGGAAGATAGATAGATAGATAGATAGATAGACAGACGGATAGACAGATAGACCGATAGACAGATAGATTAGACAGATAGATGGATGGATGGATGGATAGATGGATAGATAGATAGATAGAAAGATAGACCTAATAGATAGATAGATGGATAGATGCATAGATAGACAGTTAGATAGACAGCTAGACAGATAGACAGAAAGAAAGATAGATAGACAGATAGATAGATAGACAGATTGAGAAAGATAATGGGAGTTGCAAAGAGACGAACAGAAGAGAAAGAGAGAGAATGAGTGAGTCAGAGCCTCAGCCACCTTGCGATCCGTCAGTGGGTTCGCTCTACCATCCATGCATCACAGCAACCAAACCTCTGCTATGGGTTTCCTATTTTTGAAATTTCCGCCACCGCCTTTTGCGGTACTACTGGTACGGAAAATATGGCAGAGAAGAAAACCCATAACCATCACATCACCTCACCACCTCATCACCTCGTCACCTCATCACCTCATCACCTCATCACGTCATCACCACATCGCCACATCAGCACGTCATTGCCACATCGCCACATCAACGCATCACCATATCACCACACCACCGCAATCAACGCATCACCATATCACACCATCACATCATCACATTATCACATCATCACCACATCACCACATCATCGCCACATCATCGCCACTCCATAACATCACCGCATCACCGCATCACCGCATCCAGCATCACCGCATCACCGCATCACCGCATCACCGCATCACCGCATACCTGCATCATCTCATCACCGCATCACCACCTCATCACATCACCACATCACCACATCATCACATCACCACATCACCACATCACTACATCACCTCATCACCTCACCACCGCATCACCACATCATTACGTCACCTCTCCACCTCATCACCAGATCACCACGCCATGACATCATCGCATCACCACATCACCCCATCACCTCATCACCTCAACACCGCATCACCACATCATTACGTCACCTCTCCACCTCATCACCAGATCACCACACCATGACATCATCGCATCACCACATCACCCCATCAACTCATCACCACATCAACACACTAATCGCATCATTACATCACCACATCACTACATCACCTCATCACCGCATCACCACATCATTGCGCCACGTCTTGCCCTCATCACCACATCATCACACTAATCGCATCATTACATCACCACATCACCACATCACCTCATCACCACATCATCAACTGCTCCAGCAAATTGGAAGGCAGGCATTGGAAATGGCATTCGGATGGCTTCGTCAAGCTTATGTTTGAAGGTTAGGACTTGCACGACACCCAATGATTTTCCGCATAAAGTGCTTCCCGGCAAAGATGTGGGTAACCTCGTTTGTGCGACGGGTGCGGCTTCAACTTCGTTTGGCGCTCGAGTGGTCCTGATTGTCAGCGCTGCAAGGAGGTGATCTTTGAAAGATTGCATGCGCTGTGCCATTGTGGAAGATCTGTCAAGATTCAGAGATGACAAGCGCAAAACGGATCCTGGCACCGACAGAAGAAGCCGAGAGAAAGAAATGTCAAGGGCCAAAAAACGTCCAGACAAACAGCAGGCAACAGGAAGGGCTGTCAAGATTCAGAGATGACAAGGGCAAACCGGATCAAGAGAAAGTGGCATCGCAAGAAAAGGATGTCGAGAGCAAGAAACGTCAAGGAGAAAGAGTTCCAAGAGCTGATCGAGTGAACGGCCGTGACAAACAGGCAGTCAGGTGTCGTTCCTTAAGGCTTTTCATTTTGTTTCTAGGTTCCTCCCCTTTCGAAACTTCCGTCGCCCGGGCTCTACTGGCACTTTTCTGTGTATAGGATTTGATGGGTGTAGTCTTCAGCCTTGGTATCTTTCCCGAGAGCGTCTGAGCGCAGGGTTCTTCCAATAGTGGGGCTCTGTATCTCATCTTCTCATCTTCACACCTTCTCATCTTCACACCTTCTCATCTTCACACCTTCTCATCTTCACACCTTCTCATCTTCACACCTTCTCATCTTCACATCTGCTCATCTTCACATCTGCTCATCTTCACATCTGCTCATCTTCACATCTGCTCATCTTCACATCTGCTCATCTTCACATCTTCTCTCATCACATCTGCTCATCTTCACATCTGCTCATCTTCACATCTGCTCATCTTCACATCTGCTCATCTTCACATCTTCTTATCTTCACATCTTCTCATCTTCACATCTGCTCATCTTCACATCTGCTCATCTTCACATACTCACATCTTCTCTTTCTCTCTCTCGCACTCACATCTTCACATACTCACATCTTCTCTCTCTCTCTCTCTCTCTCTCCCCTCTCCCTCTCTCCTTTCTCTCTCCCTTTCTCTCTCCCTTTTCTCTCTCTCTCGCCTTCTTTATCTTTCTCTCTTTAGGCCGAGGGTGGTGCCGGCGGGGAGTCACGAAACGTCAACCCTTTCGCACGAAATGAGGGTCGATGCGCAAAAGAAGAAAAAATGTGATTTTACTTGTGCCGGAGCAACCCTTTCACACGAAATGAGGGTCGATGCGCAAAAACTGAAGAAAAATTGCGATTTTACTTGTGCTGGAGCAACCCTTTCGCACGAAATGAGGGTCGATGCGCAAAAACTGAAGTAAAATTGTGATTTTATTTGTGCCGGAGCAACCCTTTCGCACGAAATGAGGATCGATCGTCAAAAACTGAGGTAAAATTGCGATTTTACTTGTCCCGGAGCAACCCTTTCGCACGAAATGAGGGTTGATCGTCAAAAACTGAGGTAAAATTGCGATTTTACTTGTGCCGGAGCAACCCTTTCGCACGAAATGAGGGTCTATCGTCAAAAACTGTGGAAAAATTGCGAATTTACTTGTGCCGGACTTGTCCCGGAGCAACTCTTTCGCACGAAATGAGGGTCGATGCGCAAAAACCGAGGTAAAATTGCGATTTTACTTGTGCCGGAGCAACCCTTTCGCACGAAACGATGCTCGATGCGCAAAAACCGAGGTAAAATTGCGATTTAACTCGTGTTGGATGTAAAAGGGTGTGAGTGTAAGAGTGTAAGCGTTTGTGTGTAAGGGGGTCTGTGTGTAAATGGGGTCCGTGTGTCGCAGCTTCTGTGTGTCAAAGGGTTTCTGTGTGAAAGTGTCTGTGTGTAAAAGGGTTTGTGTGTAAAAGTTTCTGTCTGTGTGTAAGAGGGTCTGTGTGTAAAAGTGTTTGTGTGCAAGAGGGTGTGTGTGTGTGTCTGTGTGTGTGTATGTAAAAGTGTCTGAGTGTAAAAGCTTCTGTGTGTAAAAGTGTTTCTGTATAAAGATGTTTGTGTGTAAAAGTGTTTGTGTGTAAAAGTGCATCTGTGTAAAAGGGTTTGTGTGTAAAAGCTTCTGTGTGTAAAAGCGTCTGTGTAAAAGCGTCTGTGTATAAAAGCTTCTGTATGTAAAAACTTCTGTGGGTAAAAGCTTTGTGTGTAAAAGCATCTGTGTAAAAGCGTCTGTGTGTAAAAGCTTCTGTGTGTAAAAGCTTTTGTGTGTACAAGCGTCTGTGTGTAAAAGGGTCTGTGTGTGAAAGTGCCTGTATGTAAAAGCTTCTGTGTGTGAAAACTTTTAATCAATGTCATTTGGGACTGGATCCTTTGCATTTTAAGACCGGCCCTGTGAATTGCAGCTGTAGTTTGCTCAGAAAGGTTTGTTTCAATGTTACTTTGCAGCCATGGATGATGATAGCTGCAGTAATGGAAGCCTCACAGAAGGGTCCATGCAGGAGGACAAGCGTTTGATTGGGGGTGTTGGGGGCGTGGATGTGGGGGGTGTGTCAAGCGTTTGATTCAACTGATATTATATTGTGTTGAAGTTTCTGGCAGGATACAACTACGACTATGGAGCAAATGGATTGGCTGGAATTTGGGAAAGAGTTTGCACAGCAAGGAAGTGGCAAAGTTGCATCAAGGGTTTGTGTTGTCGTTTTTGTTGCTCTGCTGTTGCTTCTTTAGCCATGCCAAGGATTGGCGAATACCTTTTTCAAGTTCTGGCCGGGGAACAAGGTATTTGGCTTTGCCTCGGAATGCAACTCGCTTTCATATAATATTTTCTGTTCTGATCTGTTTGATTGTTTTTTTCAGTTTGAATATGTTCTGGATTTGTTGAGGTTCTGGCATGGACACGCCTTTCATGGCCCTTCTGATGTTGATGCGTGCCTGCAAAAAGTTCATCAATGTGAAGTATGTGCAATCTGCCTGCAATAAGTTTTTGATGTTTGCTTCATATTTTGCCTGGGTATTCAATTTAGGGCACCTTTTCAACATTGAGGTACAACTGTGAGATCGACAGCACAGCACGCCGTTTCTTGAAAACGAACTTGCCGCCCGCAGAAATGCAGCTCAGCTTAATTTTTATACATACAGTTCAATGTTAGTTGTAAGTTAGAACATGTTTCATAGTGATGCCATCAAGGTCATCGAAAGACATCTTCAAGTCCGACGTGAAGTCGTTGACGAAGCGGGTGGCATGTTTTTGTTGTGGTTTCCCATGTCAACCTTATTCGGCTCTACATTTCAATTCGAGCCTGCTTGCTGATCCCAATTGTGGCCAAATGTGGGAGACATTGAAGCACATTGGGGAAATCTTGCCAGGAGTCCCCCAGTTGCAAGTTTGGTGTTGCAGTTTGTGTTGTTCAACTAAGTTTTCTTTTTAGCTGCCTTGGTGGTGTCCATCTAAGTTTGCTGTCCTGGAGAACGTGGTTGGCTTCCTGAAAGTCATCAATGAGGTCTTATCATACATCACCGGAAGCCTTCCGATGCCCTTTGCCTATCAGCTGTCTGTGTCTCTTTTAGTGTGCTGATGCATTCTCATGACGAATGCCTCAATTCCAATTAAGGTATGAAGTGTTCTGGGATTGCATTGACCCGCGCCCATGCTGCAAGCAGCGTTTAAGAAGTTACTGTAATCTTCTTCAATGGCACATCCAAATAGTCGTTTGACTGCCCCATGCATGCTGGATTCAGGAAAGACCATGGAAGCCCCATTAGCCGCGAGAGAATCTACATCGTGCTTATCAAGAAGGAGTTGATGCTACAACATGTCAAGGGTAAGCTGCAACGTTTTGGGGAACAGGTGAAACAATCTCTTCACTCCAAATGCACGATTACATGGTATCTTGTCCCGTATGATGCACAACGCGTGTTCTCCTTTACATGCTGGAGGTCGCAATCTTTTTTTCTGAGGCAAGATCTGCTTCTACCACGTGATCATCCTGATGTCCAAGATGATATCCAGGAAAGAAAGCGCAACCGAATGAGACGTTTTGCAAGGAGACTTGGGCTCAATACCAGGAACTGCATCATGCCAAGCATTTGAATTTGCAATGTGTTTAGCATAAACAGACATGTTCAATCCAAGGCCTAAAAAGTTGGGCAGGCAGCCCCAGTGGATACAACATAATCGGATCTATGCAGCCAAGAATGGGACATCAGTAACTTGCCATATGTTTTGTTCGATTTTGAAAGTGTGCTGTGACACTGTGTTGTTCCTTGGTTGCTTCTTGGACATCAGCTTGAAGCAACTCCTTGCTAGGTGTTCGACGTCCGCGGCATGTTCAAAAAAGCCATGCCCAGGGCATTTGCCCAGATGGCATCCCAGCGGGAGATTCAGGCGTTCGTGTTTTGTCAATGATAAATTTGATAAACCATCATCCCACCATCTCTCAAATGACTTGCTTGTATCACATCAGGCTTTGGATTTGATCGTGGCCACGAAGGGGAACTTTGAAGCGGTGAACTGCTCACAAAGTGTGTATCGTATGCCCATTACGTTGTCTGGGCAGCCTCTAATGTGCTTGACGCCTGAATCTCAGAACATCTGTTCTACATTTCGCTGAGTGTATGTTTGCTTTAAAAACAGCTTAATTCTGTCTAATCAACCAACTTAACCAAGGCCAAGCGGCCAATACCTATTGGGGAATCAGGAGCGTTTCATTATTGGTGTCTTGGCTGAAGATTGAAGCAGCATATCCGCCTCTCACTCTCCAACGTCCTGCGGCGGTGCAAGATCTGAGGACGGGAATGCCTTATGTTGATGGGCGTGCCCATCTACAGAATGCGTTTGGAAGGATTCTCGCAGGCTGACACTTGGTTAAAATCTATGGAATCTAATCCCTTCCTCCTAATACTAAACGTCCCCCTAATACTAAAAACAGGCATCCATCTCCAATTTCCGAAAATTTCAGTTTGGCCAATTGGACTTTTAATTGATCCCCTTTAAAAAACAATTTAAAAATCAACCTACCATTTGTGGGTTCTCCCCCCTAATACTAAAAACTAGTTCACCCCGGGGTGTTTAGTATTAGGGGGGCCTAGTCCCAATCCCTCACTCCAAGCTGCCTGGCTACTCTAGCAATTAGGGGTAAGAACTGCCATTTTTGGCAATATTTTAATTGAACTGCTTCAACTGCCATTTTTGGCAATATTTTAATTGCGTTATATAAGGAAATTTAATTGATTTTGAGATCGGAAAAAATAGTTTTTAGTATTAAGGGTTTTAATTTAGTATTAGGGGTAAGCTTCGAACTGCCATTTTTGGCAATATTTTAATTGCGTTATATAAGGAAATTTAATTAATTAATTAACATGACTTCGATTTGGTTCCCTAATAATAAATACCCCCCTAATACTAAAAACTACATGCCGTGTTTTGTATTAGGGGGGGGGGTTTAGTATTAGGAGGAAGGGATTACGGCCCAAGTTTTCAACAATTTTCAACTGAATTATGAGTTTTTAAAATTCCACCACATTGTATCCAAGGAGCTCAAACGACTTGCAGGGAACAGTATGTCTCTTCGAGCCGTTGCAGTAGCTCTTATTGTTGGGCTCCGATCAATCGATCCTGCCCTCTTGGACCGGTATTTGAAATAGGATCAAGCCATTGAATCTGAAACCTGTAAAACACGTGGCAGCTTTGCAGCCAATGTCTTGACACTTGACGAGATGTGGTGTTGCAAAGCATGTGGCAAACAAGTGAAAATTCTATATATCCCAAATCATTGAAGAGCTTTGGCTCCACTATCTTTTTTTGTGGGGTATGGTCTGCCATGCCTGTCCTTCACCGCTGGGATGGGGATGATGACGAAAAGCCAGCTACCTCCACGTGGCGATATGATGAGAGCTCGAGTGGGGAAGCTATATCTTCATCAGACTCAACATCGAATCCTGGCAAGAATCCTGGTGTTGATTGCCTGGTTGGCCCTTTCCTTAAATTTGTATCAAAACAATCAATCTCATTGCCATTAGATACATTTAGATACCGTTTTACTTGTGATCAATGGGTCCTAAGGGGAGCAAGTGATGATGACGAAGATGATGCCAGCTCGGATGACATGGCCAAGCCTACTGTGAATCTCACATTAGCTGGGCTGCAATCATTTCATGGGATTTCAACACGTGATGATGAGAAGGAAAATGTTTACAGCTCCAACGGTGCCAACATGAACCGAATCAGGGATGCGTTGAAGACGCCTTGCAGCTGCAAGTCTCCATGCAGAATACCTCAGAGTTTGTTGGTGAAGGTGTGTGTCACCTTCTGGGCTCTTGGGAAAAGTGCTCAGGACGCAATACTTTGGAGTCTGCAGTGTGTTGGCACTGGGCTGAAATGCAAATACAGCATTGAAGGATGGGGTTAGACAAAATCCGTTATATAAATGATAGTATATATATAATTTATTTATTATATTTATAAATATATATTATATATATGAATATATATATATATCAATATATTATATATTAATTTATTATATCATATAGTATTTAAATGATGTGTATTATATTCCCCTGTTCCCCTGCCAGGCTACAGCATGTGCAAAGAAGCTTGGCTACGTTTCCTTGGGATTGGTAAAAACCGTCTCAGCAGAACCAAGAAGCGCCACCGTGGCATTGACGAGCGGAGTTTGAAATGTGGTAACTTGGTGACGAACCATCCTCATCTTAGAAGTCTTAGTGTCTTTAACTTCCAGTTGGCTGAACGTGGTTTTTGGTTTGGGTTACACTAAGGTATAGCCTCAAGACCGGCAGTTCAGAGTGGCTCATGCAACTCTTTCTTCATTCACCTCTACTGGACAGCTGGTGAAGCCGAGACCACCACGCAACTTGGCATTTCTGAATTCCATAAAAGCGCCTAAAAGGGTTTATGTTAAGGCCTATAGTGTCTTTTAAATATCACTTGTTCAACCATCTGAGGATTGCTTCCAAATCAGTGTTGAATGCTTCTGATGAACAGCTACGGGAAGACCTACTGAATCGTCTTGTTACCCAGCGACTACTTGGGCCAATACAGAGGCTTTCAGAGCACCATGACCCGGAGAAGTTACCAATGCGCTTTGTGCACGGGAATGTTGCCACACTGTTCTTGATGTATTGCGCACAATGCAAGGTTCAAGGTACAAACCCAGCTTGCCGCACTGTGTTCTACCAAGCCTACAAACGATGGTGGGTATGCCTTCGGTTCCACAAGAAATCCAACCATTCACTGTGCGCAACCTGCGGTGAACTCCGTTCGAAGATCCATGCAACAAAAGAAACTTGGTATGTTTAAACGAGAATCTTGTTTATAGCCTTCCAATCATTGTCTTTTGATTGTTCTGGACAATGGCCTTCAGCATCTTCAGCTAAGGACTTTCAGTTGCACGCTACCCTTTGCGACAGACTGTTGCAGCATTTCACGCATCAATACCGTGAACGGGAAATCTATTGGACAGCCCGGGCCCACAGCCGTCTTCGACAGGAGATGATTTGTCTCATTTGTGATTCCTTCGATAAATCGAAGATCTGTTTGCCCAAGTACCCCTATGGACGTACTCCTAAACGGGTGATATACGAGGAGACACGCAGAATCTCATCTTGCCATTTAGCTCATCTTTCCATCCTTGGACTTTGTTTTTAATTTTTCCCAAGATACAGACTGGTTAGAAACTCAAATCAGGAACATATTTGACATTGACGTGCGTCCTTTGTCATGGCTATGGGTGCTACATGTTCTTGTCAAACGAGGGCATGGGCGAGGGAAGTGTGTGGATCATGGAATGCGTTCCTGGTACGCGATTATCATGAACTTTACTTTCACTTTTCTTCCTCATGCCTCATATGCAACAGCTGTCAACCATCCAAGGTGATGCGAGCTCTGGACAAAGTCTTTGCCATGACAAGGTCTGAAGGGCGACCGTTTCCAACTGAGCCCCTCGTCAATTTGATAGTTGAAGCCAAATCTATGGTCAGATTTATTTAAGTGGTCACTTTTCAATATCTACTGCCCTAAGGTGTTGGATTCAAGCCGACAATACGGTAAAGGAAATCCGCAATGGATTTGTGGCCAGGCTATGTTCGACTCTTGTCCAGGGTGGGACATTCTCCTGTATGGCCCACAACCATCTGGTTGTGGGCCATACCCATGAAGATGTGGATTCTGTTTTTAGTCTCGTAACTTCAGCATTATCTTCCACACCTTCTTTGATGACCCCAAGAGATGTTGAGAAGACCATCACCCAGAAATTGGAGCCCATCTTCAAAAAGAACTCAATGGTCTTCGGCATCGAATTTGTGGACACCGTGCTTTACAAATTGTTTCATCTTGTATCATTTTTTGTTCAACCAACTTCAGAATTTTACAAACTTTTCAGGGGCTAGTGCATTCGAGTGCCCTTTTGGATTTCCGTCCTTGCCCCAATGACTGAGGTACGGGACTGGCATGAGCTGCTGCCCAAGACTGTTCATCTGAAGAATGCGTTCAAGGACCGGAAAGAGAAAAGACCAGGAGTGGATCCGAAAAAGATTCCTCAAAGCTTCACATACATATGCCGAGAAGGTGGAAAACATAAAACAATATAAAACAATATAAAACATATTTTTTTAAAATGTAAGTGCAAATTTGTGGACATCAAGTTTGGGGTATTACTTCTGCCCCCTGAAAGGTTTGCCACCTGACTTGGTTGAAAAAGATGAACGGCTCCCAAGGCATCTTCGAGAAACTGAATTTGACAGGCAGCGTCGTGATGTCTTTGCTTGTGTCAAGCAGCACATGTCTGACACTGCATTGCAGCAGAACCCTTTACTGGTGATGCCGCAAAGTCTTCTACATGAGACTGAGAAATTCTACTCGGATGTTAATACGATCAGAAAAACATGCACGGCCTCTTTGAACCCAGCTCCATGGTTTAGATTTCAGATTTTGATGTCAACACTTTCTGGTTGCCCCTGTGATTTTGGGACCCTAAAGATTCTATGGTGCAGTTTTATCCCGATTATACATGGACCAAGGAAAGAGAGGAGGAGCTGCGCCTTCTCGCCGATGCCGTGGAGAAGGACTTTCCACACCTTCAGAGATCAGTGCGGTACATGCGCAGCATGTTGGATGGAACTGGACCAGTAGCACCATACCCACGCTTAGCTTTCTTGGAGAATGCACCCTCTGCTGCACGGCGATGGTGCCAGATTCAACTGGGGGAGAGACCACCGCAGCCAAAGCCGCATTGTTTACAGGTGGTGTTTCACCGTGCTCGGGGGTAAACGAGTCACAATTTAACCTTGGATCTTTCATGATATTTCTGAGGGGAAAAATGAGCATGGCGAACTTTGCAAACTGTTTTCTTTGGTTAGTCTGTTGAGTGCCCACCATGAAAGCTTGAGGCCTCGGTGTACAACCCCAAAAAAGTACAGATAAATTGTTAGGAGATTTGGCCCAAGAAAGACTTTAGGGGGGTCCTGAAGTTCAAGCCATGGTGGAATGTGTCCATGATGATCCAGTGCTGCAGAAAGTGCAGGCTCACTTTGACTCCGTGCCTCATTTGGAGCATAAAATATTTTATAATATTTTATATTTTGGAACCCCTCAACTTAGGACCCCTCAACTTATGCTCTAAACCCAGCTCAACATTCCCAACATTCTAAACCACACTGCAGGACGCACTACAGTTTCATAAACAAACAGGGAAACCTGACTCCAAGGATTTTTTAAAAAATCCTGGGAGTCAGGTTGTGGGATTTTTGTACAAAAAATGCTGGATTTGCGCTTGAGGTGGTGGCTCAGAGAAACTTGGGCGACTATTTGAATGAGAAATTCTTCAAAGATCGCACGAAGATGGACCAGGCAATGGTTTTCCCAAAACTGTTTCAGAACCTCCCTGCATATCAATAACAGTCTGAAATGACTAAACGTGTTTTCACCATGAAAGGCCCTTGGATTATATTTGGAATCCTGCCCACCTCTCCCACATGAGCCTCAGCGTCGCTTCTTGACGATGGTGCCTACCCAGAGCATTGCGGAGTTCTATCTCCCACTGAGGAAGTTTGATTTCAGTCCCAAGGCAAAGAATGGCTGTTGCTTACCCAGGACTTTATCAAGTTTTTGTTTCATCATGTTTCAACCGTTTTTGAAATAACTGGAGTCTGCATCTTTTCAACATATTCCAGCTTGCGACCCTGCAGATTACCCCAGCAATAGCCAATTCATCCTTCACTTTGGTGAGTTCCTAAAGAATGGATACCGGCTGGAGTTTGAAGCGATCATGACAAAGTATCCATACGCTGATTCAACACGCGCTATTGATGACTATAGCGTGGGAACCGTCGACGGGCAAACGAAAGTGCTCATAATGTACAGCATCATTGCAATCTGCTACGAACTTGACATCAAGGAGCTGTGCGCTTTGGCTGACACTTTGCGCAGTTTTCGGTACATCCGTTGCGGATACCAGCATTTTGATGAACCATCACATCATTTTCTGCACAGCCTCAGTTTCTTGGCTTGAATTCCATGCCATGCAATTTCAGAATTTGGGTTTCTTAAACTTTTGCAGTGACTTGCCTGTCTTTCTTTCAACTTAGCTAAGAATTGGGCTACACCACTTCGGAGAAAGTCAGCCCGTCGCCAGTGGCTATATTGGCAGATCTGAGCAATGCAATTGAGATTGAGCGCAGGGCCTCTCCAGGGGGCCGTCCTGTGGCTCTACGTGATTTACTTACCAAAGTGATTGCAACCTACAACCGCATGTGCACTATCAAGCGGCACCGCATAGATACATACCGCAAAAACTTGGCGTACAACCTGTTCCTAGTCTCATTTTGCAAAATGTTTTTCCAGCCCGAGTTTCCTAGATAAAGGTTTAAGTGTTTTTTAGCTGAGCATCTCCGTTGCTTTCCAACTAAGGCTAAGAAGTCCGAAAGAGCTTGTGGACATTGTTGATTGACAATGTCCACAAGCTCTTTCGGATTTCTCAGCCTTAGCTGCTTGGCCACTAAGGCTGAGAAGTCCGAAAGAGTTTGTGGACATTGTCCATCAACATTATGACTGCTACAAGCACGAACAGTCAGGCGCGGGGTTGAAGTTGTTTTTTTTTACGTTGATCCTGATTTGACTGTCCAAACCATATGACCTTGTCAGTCCTCTTTTTTTACGTTGACCTTTTCACCTGACAGGTCTGACTTTGGAATGCTTGCAGAATGACTTTTGGGTTCCGGGAGTTTCGTCGCGATGTGAATCTGGGCGGTACAAGAACAAGCCGCTCTACAAAGACATCTTGGAGACAACAGAAGAGACAGCAATCTTGTGGGCCACCCGTGCCACAAAGGCCTGGTCCAAAATTTTTGGTTAGCGTATCAGTAGGTTTCCAAGTTGTGTTTTCTAAGTAGATGTTTCCCATTGTCACCCCGTTTTGCATCCAGGACTTCGCACGCAAAGCAAGCAAAGATGCATCTTCCAAAGCGAAGGACAGTTGCTGCTGACTTTTGGCAGTTTTGTTTCAATCAAGCCCCTTTAAATTTTCAATAGTTCAACAAACCCTGCAGAAACTGGCACAACTGGATGATGAAGCCCAAATGCTTTTGCATGACTGCTGTTGTCTATGGGTGTATGCCCGGGCTGCACTGAAGAAGTCCTTCAACTCAGAGATCATCAGCCGCCATGATGAGATGTTTGAAAAGGGGTATCTTGGCTGGGGTTTTGTCTCAGGGTGATGGGTCGCCAAATGCATTTGGCTCAGGGTGATGGGTCGCCAAATGCATTTGGCTCAGGGTGATGGGTCGCCAAATGTACTTGGCTCAGGGTGATGGGTCGCCAAATTGAATTTGGCTAGCAAATCCATGATGGGTTTTCTAGAAAACCCGTCGCAATTTTGGAAGCATGGCCAAATGAATTTGGCTCTAAAAAAATAGAAACCCATAGAAACCCAAAAAAACCAATCATAATTTGAGGCACCTCTCCATTCCAATTTTGTGATGGGTTTTCTGGAAAACACGTCGCAATTTTCAATGTCCTGGGGGATATCAATCACCTCTGAGAAAGATAACGACATCATGATTTGTGATTGGTCGCTCCCAAAACCTTAGATTTTGTGATGGGTTTTCTAGAGAACCCGTCGCAATCCTGGGATGGATTCTGCAGTCAAATGGTGATTGGTTTTATGTTGATTTTGTGCTTTTGCTGATTTTGTCATTTTCTGACATTGCCACTGGCTTCAGGTTGCTTGACAGCGACTTGTCTGCTATCCTGAAGGCCGCCGATACTGAACTTGACATCAACCGCATACCGTTTGTGCTAGAGGCGCGGATGGCAATAGATATACGATATATGATATATATATAATATATTATTATATTATATAATATGAAATTTGTTGATATGAGATATGCTGCACATAATTTTCAATCAAAAAACCAGAACTTTAGACCGACTAGTTTTGAGAACTTGTGGGAGGTTCAACTCAGTTTCTGCCAATAAGCAGTATTTGGCCATGGTCTTAAGTCATCAAATTTTAGAAAATAGTTGCTTGATGTCTTAGTCTCAACCACTATCCATTGATGTCCCTGACAGATCCGTGGGCAGACCATCGAGGAGTTCGTGGTGCAGTCACAGGATCGAAGCAAAAATGCGCACCTGAAGTCTCTGGAGGCAGCTTTCAGTGCCTGGTGTGAGCAGCTGAAATCAGATCAGGTGCAATTTGAGAGCGATCGCATCTTGTGCCTTGGCTTGCTAAAACAGTTTACTGCTGAACTTCTCTTGAAATTTGATTTTTCCCCCAAGTGAAGGTTTTCTTTCATGATCACTTCACGCTCCAAAGGTCTGAGAAAGAGAAGGGCAAAACGAGAGCAAAACTTGTGAAGCAATTGGAGGACTGAACTACGAGTCTATGTATTGATTGGGATATCTTTTGATTTTTTCTGGAGTGCTTTTCAATATGAAAACGAGAATTGGACAAATCCACCAGACCAAAAAAATGACTTATTTGGGGGCTGGTCTATTGAATCAAACTTTGTTAGTTAGCCCCTGCAGGACTGCCATGATCGCGCCTGGCTGGCAGTCAGGAACATGATCGAGGAGTCGCTGATGGTCTTTCCTGCCAGGTCTGCCGTGGAAGCTGACTCGACAATCATGCCCTCGAGCCGTTCATGGATCAGAACTTCCATTGATGACATGGCAGAATGCACTTCGGGGGATGACTTCTCAGTGGTCATTTGGCTTAATCTTCCTTCGATGGGAATAATTCCATCAGCCAAGTACGAGTTCTTTTTGACATACCTGGCAAACATGTTGACAGACTACCCCAAGAATGGGCTGGCCCTGATCGTGTTTCCCAACCGAGCAGCTCAACTGGACAAAAGGACATGGGGTTCAGTGGTCATATGATTCCACTTTATACCTGTTCATTGATGTTGGGGTTAGATTGGACCTGATGTTAATTTTCCTGTTGGTTTCGCATTCCAAAAAAGCCCCCCACAAGTCTACCCCCAATAGTCTTTTTCCTACAGTTTTGCTACATGTTTAATTGGCTGTGGGGGGCTTTTTTCGGGCGCCAAACCAGTAGGAAAATTGTTAGGACTTTACTATTTAAAACATGCTGAAAGTCAAACACATTCTGATCATGATGCTGATGAAGATGATGTGATGATGATGATGATCATGATGATGATGATGATGATGATGCTGATGCTGATGATGATGGTGATGACAGCTTCGAAAGAAATTATGTAAGTTGGAATTCCAATTTAGTGTGATTTGGTGGTGATTTGGGCGCTGATGTAAATGAGAATGATTGGCCCCTGGATAAAGTAGATGGCCTCACTTACCAGCCCAGTTGAAAAAAAACAACCTTCACTTGTACAGGAGAAAGGCGAAGAAGGATGATGATGATGATGAGAACATGGCGAAACAGGAGGTCACCAAAAAAGAAGAGTCCGATGATGATGATGATGCTTCAGATGTTGGCGGGACCAACGGAGCCTCCGCAGTTGGTGAGGAGGCTGATGTGCGTGATGTCATCTACAAGCTCGAGTTCCTCGCCTGGCCACCAAAAAACAAAGTGAGCTGAATGAGCCCCAAAGTATTCACATGGGTCGGTTGAATGTGGGTATATATAATTTTTTAAATATCAGTTGATTATATAGGGTCTCCAAGGCGGTGTGCAGACCCAACCAACAAAAAAGTTCAACCTTGTTTTTGGGCAAGGGTATCCACTGAGTAAGATAAAAGTATATACATAATATACTTACAATGTAAATGTATCTAAATATAAAATATATTATATAGATATTATTAATATATATATATCAAATATGGATATATATGTAACATATAATATAATATAATATGTAAAATTTTGAAAGTATAAGATATTTTATTAATATACATATACATATTGTATATACATGTTATAATGTATTATATTATATAATATATAAATTAAATATATATGTCTATTTTGATAATATATTTACATCATAATATATAGTCATTTGATTTTTCTTTCTCCCAATCCTCTTCCAATCACCTTGCGGCTAAGGGGAGACTTGAGGATGCAAGAACGTGGATTGAGTGTCCGGAATGTCACATGGGTGTTTGACCCAGCACCTTGGAAATAGTGAAGCTTATTTAGAACTGTTTGCGGTTTTATCCCCCAATGAAATATCTTGAAATGCAACGATCTTGACCCACAAGTTCGCTATGGGGCCTACATGTTTCCGTGCACGTTTTTAGCAAAAACATTGCCGAGGCATCTGTGTATGGAAAAAGGGAAGGCGTCTTGAACGGCGTAGCTGTCACTGCCCGGGACAAGGGCAACATCTTCAAGTCTTCCCGAGGATGGAAACAGGGTGTGGTCCACTCTGTGGACATGTTACCCAGGAATATGATGTGGAAACCAGACAATGTTCCTCGTTTGCAAGTACTGGATCTCCTAAATTTGAAATTGAATACTTATGGTCATGATTTCTTCAACACTCTTCAGCCGTTTCATGAATGACAATACATTTGGCTCCTCACATCTCCCCATTCATGGGCCCATGCATGTGCCTTCTGTCGGCCTCTCAGGCAAGCCCGACACGAGGCATCGCACTTCCACACCTTGGAAAAGCTTTCACCGATGTGCAGGAACTCAAACAAGTGTTTTGACTACACTTTAGACCAGTTGTCCAACCTACTTAAACCAACAGCTGAATCCATCCCAAGTTTAGTACCCACAAACTTGTCAATGACCTGATATGACCTGATGTGTTGAACCAAGGTGGCCGGTGGTGTTGACATCATCAAAAAAAGTTTGCGATCTTTCGTCAACCCCAAAGCCAAAGCGAATGTCTTGGTGGATCTGGCTGGCTATGATGGCTGGCCGGCTTTAGCAGCTTTGGAGGTGGGTTCTTGGGCGAGATGAATCAGAGTATTAGGTACCACTTTACATTCAACCTTTCAGTAGTCGAATCCTAATTTGCAATCATCCTTTGTTTAGAATCGGTGGGTCGGCCCCTCTTTCAGGAGATGAAGACAACCAAAACCATTTGCGCCACTTTGGTCTTGGACAACAGCGGGACAGAACTGATCTCAAGGATTTCCAACAAGGTATACTCCATGTGTAGATCTGGCGATCTGCAACTTGCAAGCTTTCCTGATTTCGAACCAACCATGTCAGCTCTGAGAGATGGTTCTTCCGCTGCCCCAACCCGAAACTACAAAGTCTGTTTACAACACCATGACAGATTGTTGGTTTTGGAGAGCTTTGCAGAGAAGTGGACAACCACAGCATTGACTTCGGAGCGGGCTGAACAAGTCATTGAACTCCACAACACGAAGTACAACCCAAATGGCGACTACTGGCTTTGCGACAAGAGCCTTGCCCCTGACGAATTGGTCTGTTTTGAGGCTTATAGTATATAAATCTCATTTCCTCTCTATGGTATTATATCAGATCAATGGTTTGAGGTTTCTTTTATGATTATGATAAGAACATGTTATATGGTTTACAGCCCAGAGTGATTGGTTTACAGTTTCATTTTGATTCACTCCCCGCTGCATCCCTTGGCAACCAAGGAGCGGAGGTTCTGAAGTTGAGGAACGGCCTGCAAAGAAGATCAAGATTGAGCCATCCAACACAGCGAGCCAAGAACACATCTCAAGCTTGCCGAAACCGTCACTTGGTTTGTACTTGGCAAACCAGTAAGTAAGACATCCAACAAGTTGAGCATGTGGCCACATGAGATCATCATGAACAATTTTCCCAATTTCCCGACATATCCTGGCCTTTTGGGATCTGAGGCAGCGCTTGCAGATCAACAACACATGCGACCTGGTGTCTGGTGGTGAATCTGGTGAGGAGATATTCCTTGTCTCCAAATCCAAAAACCAGTTTTTTGCTGGACGAGAGATGCTACTTGACTTGGCATGTTTTGGGATTGAAATAATAATTCTTTCTATATCATGTTCCTTCTACCCCCAAACGATTGTGAAGATGCCCATCCAAGGTTCAGCTTTGGAGCTGGTGAGTGGCGTGATGGGGCTGCTACTTAGCTTGTAACTAATTGAGAGATCAAAAACAATGAAGCATGTTATGTCACGTCACATTCATTCATGAGGCCCTTGGGGGTCATGAAACAACATGAAGCTTTCTTGCAACCCCTCCGATGTCCTCAAAACCCTGGCCTCAGGAAGCAAAAGAAGTTGCTCAAGACGTTGAGGGCAGGTGGTTTGGATTCTGCCTGACAATGAGTTCGCTGGTTCTGGTCGAGAAGAAATCTTGTGCCGATCATATGTCAAAGCTTGAGTGCCTAGATGCCCCCACGCGTTTGGATGATCTGCTGAAACAGATGGAAGACTTAGGAGAAGTCACTGGTCCGATTGTTCGGTTTGTGTCATCTATCGCACAAAACTGATTGAGTGTCGTCATCTAAGAGTCAATGTGATGTAATTGTTTGACAACATTGATCCGAGGTGAAATACCAGATCTCCCACCACCAAGTGGAGGGGACCAATGTGACCCGGATCAAGGACATTGTCTTTGTCATGGATGCTCCCAAAGAGGATGAGAAAGTGAAGAGCAAGAAGGCAAAAAACAAAATGGTGATGGTAGCAAAACATCGCTCTCCATCAAAAACTTCGGTGCCCGTGTTGACATTTCGAAACTCAAGAGCGCTACTTCGAACTTTGAGCTGTGTTGGCGATGTCGCTTTGATGCAGCTGGTGATGGCACCAAGACTTTGATGCCCATCCGGCCCACCATGTGCCTTGCGGGAAGCCTGGAGATTGATGAAGCCGCTCTCCGCCTCATGTAGTGGCCACAATCTAGTGACTTCACGACCACCTGTAAGGCCTCCTTGGAAAGAACATATTGAAATCAACATAGTACCAAAAAAAAACTATTCATCTCCATCTCATATCTTTTTTGTGGGCGGCTAGGTGGTCGCAAATCCTTAGAGGGAGTGCACTCACCAAAAAAATTGAAGTGCTGGGTAACAGAGATTTACATTGCTGCAAGCAGCCAATCACTGTGACTGTCCCACAATGGAATCAGAATTCATGATGTCCATCTTGCAGTAGTCCCGCTTATTTGGTAAGTCGATATTTGCTTATCAAACAGAAACTAACCTTCAAGATTTGGGGTTCTGATAAAGAATCTTTGGTTCTTGCAGGGGCTTCCTTTTAAGGCCGCCCAATCTCTGGACTTTTGATCGTGGATTGTGTTAGTCTGGGCAAAACCTAGACGATATTCCGATAAACTCTGACTTGGGGCTAGCGTGTGAAAAGAAAATCAATCCCTTTTGGCACAACATGAAACAGCGTAGTAGGTTATTTGGATTTATTTGATCTCTCAAAACATTTGATCAGCTACTCTCATGTCTGGATTTATCTTGAACATATACTTGCCACCATTGAAGGTTTCGATTCAAGGGAGTGGCAGGGCCGGGTGATCCGTGTGATCATGGCGAGTGATTCCGATTCTGATGTACAAGAAGTGCCTCTGTCAGCTTCGATGCGCGTCCCAGCTACTAGCCAAGAATTAGGTGAAAACCGCCCAAACTTTAAGAGAGCATCATACTGCTCTTTGTTGGATATCGTCATGCATCGACACTTAGGCCTTTAACATGGCTGCCATCATGGGGGAACAGTTCGCTCCCTCGACTCCTGCTACTCCACGCCCAAAGATGAGACCCACACCGCCATCGTCAGCAGCTGCAGCTAGAAGACCTGCGCCACACTCTTCGTCAAGCCCCTTGGGACCAATTGAGACAACAGATGAACCATCCCTGAACCCTGAACTTGGGTTTTTTGAAGATTGTGGATGTCTTTCCTTTGCCTGCTTTACTCTAAGGTGCTGCAAGCCGTCCTGTGATGGCTGAACCAGTTCTCCCTCCGAGGTTTTCTTCAGATGATTCATCTGGAGACAAGGGAGACAAGGGAGACAAGGGAGACAAAGGAGCCAAGGGTGCCAAGGGAGACAAGGGAGACAAGGGAGACAAGGGAGCCAATAAGAAGACAGACAAGAGGACAGACAAGAAGAAGCCGAAAGGAGAATCTGCAAGGCGGAGGAAAAAGACCAAAACTGATGATGATGATGAAGAAGATCAAGTGGATGCAAGCCACAATCCACTGCCAAGTAGACCGAAGGATGACGACGATGATGATGATGTTTTGTCAGGTGATGATTGCAGCCATGGTGATGATGAGGAAAAGAGGGAAACCAAGAAGAAACCAGCTCGAAAGGGCCCTTTGAAGAAACCAGCAGCTCCCAGAAGGGGGAAAAAGCGCTGTGATGAGAATGAGGACTGTGTGCTGTTCAATTGTATTTTTTTGATTTATTGCTGTTCCTTCCTGCCCATCATTGCTCTTCACTGCTAGGATGAGGAGCGCTTGCCGTTTCAGTATCGCATTGAAGATGCCCGAACTCCATCTGAGGAGACTGAATGTTATGATCAGCTTCTTGGTTATTGAAAGAATGACTGTGGTTACTATGATGGGAACAGAACCTATTGATCAGAACATGTCAGAACCTATTGATGGGAACATGTCCTATCAGTGCTGCTGCTACTCAGGAAACATGCCGCTGCTGCTGATGACATGGTTGGGGACGTCTACAATGATGATTTGATGTGCACACCTCCTTCAAAGCTTCGACGAATGACAGACCATTTGGATGATCACTGGCCAGACAACCAGCTTGGGCTTACAGAGTACCGTAAGAAAGACGACTTCTACTCTTCCCCGTTTGTATCTTGACGGCAGATTCATTGATTTTATTTCCTCCACATTTCGTCTTCCCCACTCAAAAGTGTAGCACTCTGCTGAACTTAGGTGGCCAAGACAGAACTGGACAGCCTTGAAGCTGAAGGTGCAACTGATCCTCGCCATGTTCCTGAGCTGCAGAGATAGCAGAGTCAGTGGTTAGTGTGCTTAGACACTCCCATAGAACAGGTCTTTCAAACAACAATCCTATGATCAATATATGAATCAATAACACTATACTATATTAATAATATATTATTATATAGTTATTATAATATATTATAATGATCTAGAAGTTTCGTATGATTTAGAATATAGGTTTTAGATTTGAAGATCTTGTAGCTTCAAATGCTTTATCGCGCTCTTCAAGCCAAGGTAAGGGAACTGTTCGGTACTGACTTCAAGGCCTGGCAAATCCTAGCTGGCCAAGTACAAAAACATTCAACATTGACCTGTTTCCAAGTACAAAAACATTCAACACATTGACCTGTTTGGCAGGACACCAGTGATGGCAACACCCTGCCACAATCGGTGAGCTATGAAATCTCAGATGGCCAGATTTACCTTGTGCCACAATGCTCTCCTACACGTATGCCTGACAACTCCCGGGTCGAAGTGATGGAGAATGAGAAGGTGATGGAAGAGCCCGCAATGATTGAAGCACCGCCCATGACTGAGGAGGTTGAAGAAGCGACTGAGGAGGTTGAACCGCCCATGACTGAGGAGGTTGAAGAAGCGCCCATGACTGAGGAGGTTGAAGAAGAGCCCATGACTGAGGACGTTGAAGAAGCGCCCATGACTGAGGAGGTTGAAGAACCGCCCATGACTGAGACAGTTGAAGGACAGCCCATGATTGAGAAGGTCCCCGTCCCAGCCGCTGTCATGCATCTCAATGATGATGATGATGATAGTGTTGAGTTTGCAGGTGACGTAGTGCCAACGCCAATTCCAATGCCCAAGATGCCAAAGACCCGAAAGAGAGAACGAAGTTTCAACAAAGTCCCATTGACTACGCGTGATGACGAACCTACTGCTCCCAAAGTGGCGAACACAGAGACGACAAAGAGTGGAGGGAAACCAAAGAATCCATCGAGGGGGGTGCAACCAAAGTCTTCAAGGAAGACAACCGCCAAAGCGAAAGTTGCTGCAAAACCAAAGAATTCGCGCACCAAAAAGGAGAAGAAAGTGACCAAGGAACCCAAGAAAGCGATGAAGAACCCAAAGAAAGCTAAGAAGAATGCAGCGCCTGCTGACCACAAGACAGAGGTTCGAAAGAAGCTTCACTGCGTGTCTTTGCTCAAATCATTATTCTTGAGTGATTTCCCTCATCTGTAAAAACCGAGAATCTAAAAACCGAGAATCTCACTTCACAAACTGTGCACCCTGGAGTTTCTGATTAAAACCCAGAACCCACATCATGTGTACAAACTCAGGTCTACTGCGCAGAGTGGCTGAAGGCCAAGAATATGGGAGATGATCCTGCTGAGATGAAACGCAAAGCTTGGGATGCACGCAAGAAGCTACTTGAATGCATTCAATACCAAAAAAATGCAAGCATCTGTCATATTTTTTTTGGGGTTCACTGACTGTTCCAAGGTATATTTTCGACAACAAAATGGAGTCTGACCCGGTCTGCGCATTTGCGCTGCGACGGTGATTTTATCACCTTTTGGATTTTGATTTGAACCATTCAAAGATCTATTCTTCCAAGATTTCCACTTCAAAGTTCAAAATTCCAAACCTATGGTTTCACAATTTCTCCAAGTGTCCTAGAAGGATGGTCCACTGTCCTGCTGTGTTTCTCAACACTTTTGCAGCTGAGAATCTTTCCAAGTTTCCCGCTGGCACAGGGGGATGTCCAGCACAGATCGAAAAAGAAGCTGCGGCTGGGTGGAAACAGCCAAAAAACAAAGACCCATAAAGACCCACTCCTCAAACGGAAAGGATCTACTTGCAAGCAGATTTGATTTTTTGTGTGTAAAAACTTCTGTGTGTAAAAGCTTCTGTGTGTAAAAACTTTTGTGTGTAAAAGCGTCTATGTGTAAAAGCTTCTGTGTGTAAAAGTGTTTGCGATGCAAACTATTGTCTTGCACTTCTGCTATTTTGTCTTGATACTCCTCTTCTCGACTGCCTATAACACATCTTTAATATATTGTTTTGTAATATGGTGTCTCCATACTAACAAGAGAAGACCCTGCTCCTCTACGCTCTCGGGCCATCCGTCGTCTAGTATTAGGGGAAGAAAGGTATGTCTCAAAGTTGCGGCTGTGTACCCCGACCATTAGTTTATGTTGCTGGTCCGGGGTTTTGGACCACTTTGGATTGTTTTGATATTTCCCCGCACTGCGAGAACCATTGGGATTCTTACTTCAATTATAAGAAAAATTGTTTGTTTGCACTTTGGAGCCTGGGTGTTGGTGCCACTGCATGGTGTAGCTTGGGTTTGGCCTGCGGGTGCCGGAAAAACATCTTTTGCTATCTGGGGTCTATGCTGGCGTAATTTTCTATCATTTCAGAGCAACAGTTCTGCACATAATTCATCTTGCTATCGTGGTAAACGCTGCGGCAGATCACACCTTCATCTTCCAAACTGATCCGTTCGCTCACTGATGCTTATCTGCATCTCATCATGTTTTAGCTTCTGACAAACGCACGCTTATCAGACCGTTCCATTTTATTTGTTGCACAGATGTATGTATTATTTATGTAAATATGGATAGATTGGATAGATATTTTTTGGGCCAGTTGCTGATTTCTTGAAAATCGCACCAAGGACACGCCCCAATGGGTCAGAGATTTGCCTTGCTCCGATAGTTTTGAGCGCTTGTGCATCCTTCACATCCTATTGGATGCCGGGGTCGGATTCTCAGTCTGTTCAAAAAGTGCACAGGTGCAGGCAGCCAGGCCCAGCCAGGTCCAGCTTCCAGCATGGGCAGCAGCCAGGTCATCCAGGTTTTCCTCAGAGGTCCTGAAGAAAGCTTGGAGATGCCCCAAAGATGACAGCCATAGGATGTCATAGGATGCAGATACCAAATGTACATATTGGTGGTATGTGCTGGTGCATAGATCACGGCCTGGTGAAAGGTGACCGGAGTTCCTGTGTTGCGGGTGAACTGCGATGAAAAAGAAGTGGCACTAAACAGATCTAAACAGCAGGATACTTTACATGGTTCGTATGCAACATTTTGTCAGCATTGTATGCACGCTCAGACAGATTGAGCTGACTTTGTGATTCCAACAGTGACAGGCTGTAGGGCGCCGGCCAATCTTGCGACAGGCTTCAGTATGCGTATGAGCGCGGGATGCGCAGAGACGAGTACAATGTATGGAGTCACCAGCAAAAAAAATCAACAAAACTAGTCTTCTGATCAGTAAAATCTCCTTGCCTTCCTTCCCAATCACTGACACATGCAGAAACTTTGAAACAGTGATCCTGGCTTGTTATTGCGCTTCGGAACAGGACGGTACGGTTTATATGCACATATATATATGAATACATGTAAATACACATACACATACACATATATACATATACAACATATATACATATACATATACATATACATATGCATTTGCATATACATATACATATACATATACATATACATATACATACAGTAGACATATACACACACACCCCTATACATACGCATAATATTGCAGTAAGCATAAATATCGGGATAGTTGCTTCAAAAATCCCCAAAAAGATACCCCTAATGCCCACCCCTATTGCACACCTAACCCTAGGCCCAGCACTTCTTCAAATAACGTTAATTCTTCTGCAAAATGATAAAACCACGCAAAGAGCTCTTAAAGAGACAATACCCAACGAAACATATCCCACACACGCACACACACAATCAACAGATAGATAGTGTTAATATACGTATGTTTTTTCAACTGCAATAGATGTTTGAGTATTGACTTCCCCCGAAAAACGTTCCATCTGCGTGCAGGCCATCGATGCCGTTTTGAAACTAACGAGAAGTTTTGACGGGAGCAGCAAAGCGGCATGCAGTTGGCATCAAGCATAGGGAAACTCATAGACAGAGTGATACAGTGCGGACGTACTACAGTCACTACAGCATTTGTAGGGGGCTTGATGTTGACGGTGGTGGTGATGATGATGATGAGGAGGAGGAGGACGAAGACGATGAGGACCACGACGACGAGGAGGATGAGGATGAGGATGAGGATGATGATGATGATGATGATGATGGTGATGGTGATGGTGGTGGTGCTGGTGCTGGTGGTGGTGGTGGTGCTGGTGATGATGGTGGTGGTGGTGGTGATGGTGGGTTTCAATGATCCATTCCAAATTTTATCACCCACCAGCAAAGATCCACTGAGTGCATGCCCTGAGAGCTAACCGTGTATGGTGAGGTGGGAAAGGATGGAAAGGGCATCGTGGGATCGCCCTGACTTTGCTCTATGGCAACTCGGTTGCAGCGACTGTGAGATGTTTCATCCAGGGAAACGCATGGAAAGGCAATAGTTGGTTCCCCAGCGGGTCCGTGCATCTGAGGAAACGCATGGAGTGGGCTTTTGGAACGAACAGTCTGGGTCCCTCCTTGTGGCAGCAATTCTGAGAATGTTCGCGAATGTTCCATTGGTGGCCATGGTTGATGTGTGCATGATCGCTCCGGGCAGTGAACCCTAAGGTGTCCCACCTGTGCCAACTTGGATTTTCACGACCTTTGCTGGTGGTACGTGGCCCAAGTCAGCATTGGCATCACGTTGGTTCACTGTGGGTCTTGCTGCTTTGAGGTAGCTAGTGGAAAAGATGCTTACCAGGCATGTGGAGATTGCTGTAAGTCCTCGGAATCACAGATTCCGAGAGTTTCATGGGATATGTACTGGGTTCCAAGATGCTTCAACGGTCTTGGTGGAATCCGACAGGCATGTCGCCAAGTCGAACAGAAGTCCGCTTGCGGACTGAAAGTCTCATGCTGGAGTCTGCCCCTCAGAGCCAGACATTCTGTGACCTGGAAATGGGTGCAGTTCCAGGACCAAACACAGAATCGCAGGTGCACAGGCTCGGGACATACTGCTACCACTGTAGATGCTTTGGTTTTGACGTTGCTTGTGATGTGGCCCCATGTTCAAAAAATGCCAGGCGTGCCCTAAAGATTGTGACATGTCCGACTTCAAAAGATCATGCTTAAGATGGTTTGCTGACAGGTTCACCATAGTTCACATTCTTCTGCATTTGGGGTTGGACATTTTTTACTTCGACATGGATGCGTTGGAAGCTGAGCGCGATGTCCCACAGCAGACAACGAATGGACAGGGTGAAAGTTGTCTGCTCTGCCGAGCTTCGGATAGGATGTGATGCGCTCAATTTGTGGATGACAGGACGTGTGCCACATATATAGAGCATGTTAATGCACAGTATACTGTAACCATTTCAATTTGTGGATACCTCGCCATAGTACAGATGCGTGAGATGATTCGATGACTGCAAGAAAAGCGTTTAGAGTGGTCGAACAACTCGAACAACGTCAAGTTGCGAAAGATGATGGAGCCTGCCATCCAGCTGTGATATGGCGATGTCCATCTGTGCCGGGCGACGCCGGTGCATGATATTCGCTTAGGTTTTTTCTCCGGAATCCGCTCCCAATGGTACTCTCCCAGGCACACTGCCATGAGGACTCACAAGGGAGATGGGTGATGCACAACCAAGGGACGATGGGAATATAATGAACGCACCTATCTTTCAGTGTGGGATGTGCTCAGCTCAGAGATACTTCAGAGATACTCAGAGGTGCTCAGGGAATAACACCATACTTTGAAGACTATCCTGTGACATCCTGTGACTATCTCAGGCAAGCGTCAAGAAGCAAGAAGCGATTTTTGCGTCGCATGGTGATGGAGACTGCGTGGTAGTCTCAGTATCAAGTACGCAGCATGTGCGGTGGGTGACCAAGAAAGACAGATTTGCAACCTACCATTTCTGTCAGTGTTTGTTCAGATGCTGATATCCGGCCATTGATGTGTTCATTTTTGATGAGAATTGCAAGCCCGCATGGCAAATAGCTCCACACAATGTTCATGGCTGTGCGGGTCATCAGACTGGAGCACAATTATGTAATTAGTCTCGATCCGTGCAGATAAACATCGGCGTTTTCTACATCAAATCGACGTTTGGGCACTCAGATGTTTGGTCTGTGCTTGTGGCGGGTGTTCTATCGTGGAGTCGTGGAGCAATGCGTCCTGGCAGGATCCGCACAACGGTGTGGTTTTCGCGCTTCCTTGAGTGGTGACCCCGCCATGGGCCATGTGAGATGCTGCAGCGCTGCATTGGCAGATTCAAAGTCTGGACGGGAAAGGAACATACGTCGAACTCGGTGCCGTACCTCATCTCAAGCTATTTGGAATGAAAGGACAAGGTCTGATCATGTATGACATAGTATGTACTGCATGGATTGTAGACCTTCGACCTTCGATATCAACATCTTGAAGGCGGAGGGCGATCTAGCTGCGTGCATGAATAACTTTCAGCACTACTTTGCAGCAGATTTCCGACAGAAACGAGCTTGAAAGGTGCTACATTCTAAGTGTGAAAGTGTACCTGACAGCTCTGAAGTCCTCAAATTATGGTTGTAGAGTAGTTATTTTGCTTTCAAAACATAGCAAATTTTGGAGAGTCCAGTTTGGATCCGAACCCTCATGTTACCCCGCTACCCCCAAGTTTGAAATCACAGCAAGACGTAAACGTAGCTTGAGCCACAGCACCATGGCTGGTGGCAAGCGCAGCTCGTGGATTGCTCAGAAGTGGAACCGATTTGGCAACAGATTGGCTTGTTATTTTTGTTTCATACCAAGTTAACCACTGTTGACCACCAGCCAATTTGATGGTTTCAAACATGTTTCATCTTTCTTCATATTGAGGATGGTTGTTATCCCGATTAACTAATGTTTTGGGATAGGTTGAACGACCAAGCAGCCATGGTGCGATCCCGCGAGCCAGGCTTGGGACACTCACCACTATCGTGTTCGTGGCGCTGGTGAAAGCCTTGGACAAAACCGCCAAACTGGCAGAAACCGGCAAACTGGTGCTGTTTTTTTGGCCCTGACAGGTTGGTGTTCGAAGAAGTTTGCCAGGCGTGAGCTGTGAAGAGATGACGATGACGGAGCACTACGGAGCCAAGTCAGAAACGGATCAAACATCATGGAGTGCCGTGGGTTCGATGCGGAACGTTTCATATGGGAATGGGTCATGATCGATGCTCAGACCTCAAATTTTGTCTGTGTTCAATTTGATTATTTTGATTATCATGTGTTCTATCATGTGGGACCCCATGTGTTCTCCATTGTTCAGCCATTGATCAATTCTGACCCATACCGAGACGGATGCGCCAGGCTTTGCCAGTCAGTCTGCGCCACTCCGACCGTACGGGTCCCAGTGATCACCATTTGGCATCGGAGAGAAGCCAGGTCCCACGCTTATTTTCACACCAAAATCACTCTAGTATATACTCTAGTACTTATGGATACTTATGGATACTTTTGTATGTTCATACCCTGCATCACCATTCAGTGTGTTCCATACTTGGCTTTGGACCTCATTTTTGGACATGCAAAGTGCAGCACTTGCAGACTGCCAGGTCAATCAGATCACACACCGTCAGACATGCAGAATCTCCTGAGTCTCCTGAGCCTCCCTTGGACCGGGGGGATGTTGTGGCTCCCAGCTAGGTTTCTTTGTGATCCGTACATGGGTACAATATCTGTCGGAATTTTAAATCGACGTTCTCACCAATTTTGTCTTTGATTGTCCCTGTCCCTTTACAGCCATACAGGCTGAACCGGCTGAACCTCGAACATTTTGATTCGCGATCAATCCCAGTCATTTTGGTTGCAGTTGAAGTTACCTAGCCAGATTGGAAGTTACCTAGCTCGAAGCCAGGACGAGAACTCCGTCGTGAACTCCCAAAACGCCATCGTGGCACGAGCACAGGCGACGCTGGCGCGACACTGGCAGTGCTGGTACATCGACACAAAATAACCTTTTGGTCCCAAATCATAAGTCTCTTTTTCATCAACGGGTTGATTTTCACAGGACTCTTGAGAGGAAACCCTTTTTTCTCATTTTTCTTCGTTTAAACCACGAACTGACATGAAATAACGAGGTTTCCGAAGTCTCCTCAGCTCTTCAAATGAGTTGTGTGCCGCTTCTCGGTTCGAGGCCAAGGCCGCGAAGAACCCCAAGGAGTTTGACCTCGAGTCGGTGGTCACAGAGGCCATGGGAGGGGATGAAAGCCTAAAGATCTCGAGTTATCTTTGAAGTACGTATATTGATTATATTGGATACTGCCGTCTCAAATATTTTCAGAATATTTCTGGTTAGGAGCATGATGAGTTTGCCATGAGGCTGAAGACGCGGATGATGAGAGGTTAGCTCGCGAGCTGACGGAATACGACGATATCTCGGACAGTCCGAAGCCGAGAAACCGAGATCACTCGGACATCCGAATGACACTGGGGATGGACGGTGCTGCTTCACCGAGTATGACCAAGTATGAAGGATCGCAAGTCCTGTTGAAGTTCTGCCAGTAGACAGTCTCTTTGCGTCTCAGAAGCCAACAAACTGTCATCAGGTATTGCCCTTGCAGCAGTGAGGGATGCTGAGGACAACAATCCAGAGGCACGTTGGTATCCGCCGTGTTGGCACATTTGGCACTGGCACATAACAGGGTCACCTCGCAAACCTGGATTGCTGTAGGTTGAAATTGAACTGGCACGGGCAAACCTGGCTCTTTTGGTAGACGGACTCTCAACCCCTCAGTTGTGTGCATTGTGAAGTCACTGCAAAGCCAGGTGAAAAGACAACAAGAAATCGCCCAGGCCACTGTGCCAACAAGTTGACAAGTCGATCCAGATTTTCTTGGGAGTTGACGATTTCGGATGTTTTCGAAGTCTTGTAGATCTTGTAGGCAGACAGACTACATGTGCTTTGCCCCTTGCAAGGCAGTTGTGATCCCTTCGGGTTTGCATCCCAGCGTTCAAAGGCAATGTGCAACTTCTCAACATGCCATGCCCAGAATCCCTTTAAAACAATCGTATCTTGGGTTATCTTCACTCATTGTGGCCAAGACCCACATTTGGCAATTTGTATAAAGCGTTAATGGATCATTCCGAAGAAAAAACATGCAGAAGTATCGAAGTATCTGTCTCAAGGCATTGTCACAACACTCCAGGTCCAGTATATGACGTCATTTCCCTGGTCGACAAGCCTGACACCTGGATGATTCTACGATTCCGGGCTTTGGAAGTAGCTGAAGTAGCCTCTTGGCTACCAGAAATTATCAGAAAGACTTGCTGAGTGGTGCGGAATGCTGAGGTATGGAGGACCCAGAGAGGTCTATGAGAGCCACAGGATAGCTTCTCAGGCCCGGAGACTCAGAACCCGTGTTGTCCATGTTACGTGTCATCAACTGTCATCAACTGTCATCAACTGTCATCATATATTCATGTATGTGCATTATATATATAGTATTATATACTGTATATATATATATACACATATATAATCACCACCCTTTTCGTGGGGTGTAAGCATGGGGGACGTTCAAAAAATGCAAGCAACAATTTTGACCCTTTCGTATTTTTTCCCGATGGGGAAGGCTATATGTATGTTAGACCCCCCCACGTCAAAAACCGAGCCCCGGAAGATTTACATTTGGAGGGGGGGTCGAAAGTCCGCAATAGATATGTCACCCCGTACCCCCCCCCCGTTCCCGCCCCGTACTCTACGGATAGCGGGGAGGTAAAAATGTTACTAGGACATCTATACCATGGGTAGCCTGTAAGGTTCATTTGAGGTCCGTTTGAAGTCCGTTTGAGGTCCAGTTGAGATCATTTAGGTGCAGAGATGGTACTTCATCTTGGTTGCCGAGCTTCAACGCTTTAAAGCTTGGGTCCTGGAGTCCTAGTTGTTTTAGTACAGTGCAGGACTGTTACATGATAATATCTTTGGCTTTACCATCTATTTTCATCAGTTTCTGCAAGTAAATATGGCCTTGGGTGTAGGATGGTTACATGGGTTTATCTTGATTTTATCATCTACTTTGAGCTGTTTCTGCAAGGAAATATGGACTTTTGGTGTAGGATGGTTACGTGAGTTTATCTGGATTTTATCATCTACTTTGAGCTGTTTCTGCAAGGAAATGTGGACCTCAGGTATAAGATGTTTACATGATTTCTACACCTGTGCTCAATTGCTTTATCATAGGCAGGAGGTAAATTTGAAGACCTTCAACACCTCATTTTACAGTTGTTTGAAGTTCAAGGATTTTCCAGTCATTTCCAAGGACAAATATACCTTCTATACCTCTATGTTACATGTGGAAATGATGAAAAGGTGCAACAAAAGTGTAGAATGTATTGGAAAAAACAACGCAGTTGGGGTCCTACAAATTTTTAATTTGCATTTTTGATTTTCTGCAATTCTGCAGCTATTTGCAAACCTTCACACTATAATTTTACATTTTTTCATTTTCTTGCATTTTTCAAAAATGCAATCTTACATTTTGAACGCCCCCCCCCCCTGCGTTTTTTGAGAAAATAAATGAAATCCAGTAAAGAATGAGGGGACATACTCACATGAAATTTTGCAAATATAACGTAGGTAGAAAAATAAATGCTTGCCGACATTTACCAAGCCCCCCTCCCTCAAAAACGTCCAAATTGTGTCTTGCAATTTGGGTACGTCCCCCCCCTTCAAAGGGTAGGGATATTATATATATATATAAATAAGATACAGTATATGTATGCGTGCAAATATGTATCCAATGGTCCAACGTCCAGTCTTTGACGTTCTTTGGCCATTTTACAGGCGGGCTATTTTCAGCAACTGCCACAGTTGAGGAGATGTGCCTGTATCGCTTGCATCGCGCATATGTTCAACGTGACAACACTTCCCTGTCAGGAGCTACCTCTTTGCACTCCCTGCATATTGATCATAATTGGAGATGCCCAGAGAGACGATGTCATACCAGCACGACTGAGCTTTGCCAGGATTTTGTCGAGAAGCACAACCAGTCCGCTTACGAGAGCTACGTTGAGGTGTTAAGCGGGATGGCACTGAAATACTGCGTGAACACGTGTTGAAATCATTCCATACCCATCCCTGTTGTTCCAGAATGTTCCAAATCATGATTTCTTTGCTTCAAACTCTGTCCAGTTTGAGCATGCATCGGGCTCCAAGCTGGTTCTCGTGGGCCCGGGCCTTGCTGAGATGAAGTGTCCATGTACATATGAAGTGTATCATAAACAACTAAGATCACCATTGCCAACTGAGACGACCTGTGAATCAAGGAAGGTGAGCTAGATTTCTCTTGGGTTTGAGATGCACCATAGCATATTGTGTATGTATATTTCTGAGCTGACGCTCATGGTCGGCTCCGCCGGATTATTCGACCCTCCATTTCATCGCAGTGTGGGCTTGAAAGCTATTGAATGAGGACCTGCTTCAGAAATATATTCATTAGGTTGTTTGGAACATATTTGTTCGATATAGGCGGTTTTTTGGGGAGCAAGTGAGTTCCCGAAAGCTCCTGCGAAGGGGTTTTCCTAAAGAACTGCTGCCAATTTCACTTGTTACTTCGTGTAAAGGCGCCTCTGTGCAAAGACTTCTCTGTGTAAAAGCTTTTGTGTGTAAAAGTTTCTGTGTGTAAAAACCACTCTGTGTAAAGACTTCTTTGTGTAAAAGCTTCCTTCTGTGTGTGAAAGCTTCTCTCTATGAAAGCGCGTCTGTGTAAAGATTTCTCTGTGTATAAAAGCTTCCGTGTGTAAACACTCTCTGTGTAAAGGCTTTTCTGTGTAAAAGTTTCTGTGTGCAAACGCGTCTGTGTGTTAAAGCTCCCTGTGTAAAGACTTCTCTGTGTAACAGCTTCTGTGTGGAAAAGCTCCAAGACGTTTGTGTGCAAAAGCTCCTTAGAGTAAAGACTTCTCTGTGTAAAACCTTCTGTGTGTAAAAAGCTCCTCTGTGTAAAGGCTTCTCTGTGTAAAAGCCCCTGTCTGTGTAAAAGCTTGCTGTGTGTAAACGCTTGTGTGTGTAAAAGCTCCTCTGTGTAAAGACTTCTCTGTGTAAAACCTTCTGTGCGTAAAAAGCTCCTTTGTGTAAAGACTTCTCGTGTAAAAGCCCCCCTGTGTGTGTAAAAGCTTCTGTGCGTCTCCTCCCTCCAGCTTTCTTTCGGGTCACGCTGCCGTCCAGTTTCAATCTGCAACGTTGTTTCTTGGGGAAGAATGCAAAGAACATGTGAAAGCATCGCGCGTTTAAAAATTGAACATAAACAGCGCGCACAGGGCTATAATTTACAGCATTTTGCGCTGTCAGATGGCAAGAACCCACGTAAATACCACAGTTTTAGTCTCCGAAAGTGGCTAAAACGCTGTTATTTACAGGGTTTTGTTCACGTCACGATCTTCGATTTTTTGAACTAGACGACGGATGGCCCGAGAGCGTAGAGGAGCAAAGTCTTCTGTTGTTAGCATTGAGACACTATATTAAAAGACAATATATTAAAGATGTATTATAGGCAGACGAGACAAGAAGTATCAAGACAATATATTACAAGTACAAGACATTAGTTTGCATCATATCCTTCGTATTGCTTTTCACACACAGAACCTTTTACACACAGACGCTTTTGCACAGAAGCTGTTACCCACAGGAGCTTTTGCATACAGAGACTTTTACACACAGACGCTTTTACACACAGACGCTTTTACACACAGAAGGTTTTACACACAGACACTAGACACTTTTACACGCATAGGCTTTTACACGCAGATGCTTTTACGCACACACACACTTTCACACACAACCGCTTTTACACACAGACGCTTTTACACACAGACACTTGTACGCACAGACACTTTTACACACAGACGCATTTACACACAGACGCTTTTACACACAGAAGCGTTTACACACAGACGCTTTTACACACAGAAGCTTTTACACACAGACACTTGTACGCACAGACACTTTTACACACAGACGCATTTACACACAGACGCTTTTACACACAGAAGCGTTTACACACAGACGCTTTTACACACAGAAGCTTTTACACACGGAAGGTTTTACACACAGACACTAGACACTTTTACACACATAGGCTTTTACACACAGACGCCTTTACACACAGACACTTTTACACGCAGACACTTTTACACGCAAACACTTTTACATACAGACTCTTTTAATCTCTTTTACACACAGAAACTTTTACACACAGACGCATTTACACACAGATGCTTTTACACACAGAGGCTTTTACACACAGACGCTTTTACACACAGACGCTTTTACACACAGACGCTTCTACACACAGACACAAACACTTTTACAACACAGAGGCTTTTACACACAGGTGCTTTTACACGCAGATGCTTTGACACACACACACACTTTCACACACAGACACTTTTACACACAGACACTTTTACACACAGACACTTTTACACACAGACACATTTACACACAGACGCTTTTACACATAGAAGCGTTTACGCACAGACGCTTTTACACACAGAAGCGTTTACACACAGACGCTTTTACACAGAAGCTTTTACACAGACGCTTTTACACACAGACGCCTTTACACACAGACACTTTTACACGCAGATACTTTTACACACAAACGCTTTTACATACAGACACTTTTACACGCAGATGCTTTTACACACAGACACTTTTACGCACAGACGCTTTTACACACAGAAGCTTTTACCCACCAGCACTTTCACACACGGAGACTTTTACACACAGACGCTTTTACACGCAGACCCTTTCACACACAGACACTTTTACACACAGACACTTTTACACACAGAAGCTTTTACACACACACAGGCTTTTACACACAGAAGCTTTTACACACAGACTCCTTTACACACAGACGCTTTTACACATAGAAGCTTTTACACACAAACACTTTCACACACAGAGACTTTTACACAGAAGCTTTTACACATAAACGCTTTTACACAGACACTTTTGCCCGCAGATGCTTTTAAGCACACACACGCACACACACACACGCTTTTCTTTTACACACACACACTTTCACACACATAGGCTTTTACACACAGACGCTTTTACACGCAGATGCTTTTACGCACGCACACACACACACGCGCACTTTCACACACAACCGCTTTTACACACAGACGCTTTTACACACAGACACTTTGACACACAGACACTTTTACCCACAGAAGCTTTTACACACACACACGCTTTTCTTTTACACACAAACACAGTTTCAGACACAGAGGCTTTTATACACAGACTCCTTTACACACAGACGCTTTTACACAGAAGCTTTTACACGCAGACGCTTTTACACACAGACGCTTTTACACACAGACGCTTCTACACACAGAAGCTTTTACACACAAACACTTTCAAACACAGAGGCTTTTACACACAGAAGCTTTTACACACAGACTCCTTTACACACAGACGCTTTTACACACAGAAGCTTTTACACACAGCTGCTTTTACACACAGACGCTTTTACACACAGACTCTTTTACACACAGACCCTTTTACACACAGAGGCTTTTACACAGAGACACTTTTACACACAGGTGCTTTTACACGCAGATGCTTTGACACACACACACACACTTTCACACACAGAGGCTTTTACACACAGAAGCTTTTACACAGAGGCTTTTACACACAGACGCTTTTACACACAGAGACTTTTACACACAGACACTTTTACCCACAGACGCTTTTACACACACACATACTTTCACACACAGAGGCTTTTACACACAGACGCTTTTACACGCAGATGCTTTTACACACACTTTCATACACACACGCTTTTACACACAGACGCTTTCACACACAGAGACTTTTACACACAGACGCTTTTACACACAAACGCTTTTACACAGAAGCTTTTACACACAGAAGCTTTTACACACAGACTCCTTTACACACAGACGCTTTTACACACAGAAGCTTTTACACACAGACACTTTTACACACAGACGCTTTTACACAGAAGCTTTTACACACAAACACTTTCACACACAGAGGCTCTTACACACAGACGCTTTTATACACAGACGCTTCTACACAAGCCTTTACACACAGACACTTTTACACACAGACGCTTTCACACACAGAGGCTTTTACACACAAACACTTTCACACACAGAGGCTTTTACACACAGACGCTTTTACACACAGACGCTTCTACACACAGATGCTTTTGCACACACACTTTCACACACAGATGTTTTTGCACACAGAAACTTTCACACACACACAGAAGCTTTTACACACAGAAGCTTTTTGCATACAGACACTTTTACACACAGACGCTTTTTTTACACAGAAGCTTTCACACACACAGAAGCTTTTACACACAAACACTTTCACACACAGAGACCGGACCCCTGAAATCGCAATTTTACCTCAGTTTTTGACGTCCAGCGTCCATTTCGCGCTAAAGAGTTGCGACTGACACCTCAAAATCGCAATTCTACCTCAGTTTTTGACGTCCAACGTCCATTTCGCGCGTAAGGGTTGCGACTGACATCTCAAAATCGCAATTTTATTTTAGTTTTTGCCGTTCAACGTCCGTTGCGGCGGACTAACTAAAATCGCAATTTTACCTCAGTTTTTGACGTCCAACGTCCATTTCGTGCAAAAGGGTTGCGGCGGGCCATTCAAAATCGCAATTTTACCTCAGTTTTTGACGTTCAACATCCATTTCGTGCGAAACGGTTGCGGCGGACACTTCAAAATCGCAATTTTACCTAGGTTTTGGACGTCCGATGTGCACGAAATGTTGCGCCTGTCACGTTTCGTGGCGCTCCGGCGGCACCGCCCCCGCCTTAAGACAGAGATAGAAAGAAGAGCGAGAGAAAGAAAGAAGGAGAGAGAGGAGATCTGCAGATGTGAAGGTGCGAGGAAGTAGATCAGCAGATGTGAGGGTGTGAAGATGTAGATCTGCAGATGTGAGGGTGTGAAGATCTAAGATTTAGATCTGCAGATGTGAAGGTTGAAGATGTAGATCAGATGTGAAGGTGTGAAGATGTAGATCAGCAGATGTGAGGGTGTGAAGATGTAGATCTGCAGATGTGAGGGTGGGAAGATGTAGATCTGCAGATGTGAAGGTTGAAGATGTAGATCAGATGTGAAGGTGTGAAGATGTAGATCAGCAGATGTGAGGGTGTGAAAGGAGGAGAGAGAGAAGTGAGAAGATCTGCAGATGTGAAGGTGCGAGGAAGTAGATCTGCAGATGTGAAGGTGCGAGGAAGTAGATCTGCAGATGTGAAGGTTGAAGATGTAGATCAGATGTGAAGGTGTGAAGATGTAGATCAGCAGATGTGAAGGTGTGAAGATGTAGATCAGCAGATGTGAAGGTGTGAAGATGTAGATCAGCAGATGTGAGGGTTTGAAGATGTAGATCTGCAGATGTTACAACGGCTGCTTTTTTACTAATCTCGGGAAAAACGCGTAAATACCAGCGTTTCTTTGGCGTTCATCAAGACAATTAACAAATCGGTTCAAAAAGCGCAAGCATGCTGTAATTTACAAGGGTCTGGCGCCGTCACGGGTAAACAACTGCGTAAATATCAGCGTTTCGGCGTCCAAAAGTGGCAAAAACACTGCTATTTACAGTGTTTCGTGCCTTCCACATTTTCTTGAAATTGCAAAAACCATGTAAATACCAGCATTAAAAATGATATAATTTAAATGTTTTTTTTTTTGTTTTGCTTTCAAAAACACTGGTATTTGCAGTGTTTTGTGCATCCCTGGTTTGAAAAAGTAGTGGTATTTACAGCATTTTCTGCGTTTTTGCATTGCTCCCGCAAAAGACGTTAAAACGCAAAAATGTTGTAATTTACAGCATTTTGTTAATTTCGAAAAATTAAAAACCGTCCGAAAAATGTGTCAAAACGGCGTTTTTTCCGATTTTAGGTACCTTAAAAACGGGGGAGACCGCAGTCTCTAACGTCACTTTCTGAACCGGAGAGAAAAGTAATTGGGAAGCCTTGTTGTGGACTTTCGGAAACCTTGCAGAAGAGGGAAACAGCACCCAGCTGAAGGTGTCAGCCACAGACAAAGAAAAGTAGTTTGGAAGCTTTGTTGTGGACTTTCGGAAACCCTGCGAAACAGGGAAACAGCACCCAGCTGAATCTCTAACGTCATTTGTCGACTTTCGGAAACCCTGCGAAAAAGGAAAACACGTGTCAGCCACAGACCGCACTCTCTAACGTCACTTTCTGAACCGGAGAAAAATGAAAGTTTGAAGCCCAGCAAGCACGTCCTAGAAAGGCAAAGGAAATGGCACCAACCCGCCGCAGAGGTTTGATGTCACGTGAGCCAAAGGAACTGGCACCAGCAAGCAACTGACCGCCTTGGGAAGCCTTGTTGTGGACTTTCGGAAACCTTGGTAAAAAGGTAAACAGCACCCAGTTGAAGGTTTCACGGTGGCCTGCCACAGCCACGCCTCAGTTGCTACCGTACGATGTTGTACAGACGACCGCTCGGACACCCCCTTTCCTCAAGCGCGCTCCCCCTTGTTGTCGGCTGGGGTCGGCGGATATACACATATAGTTATGTAAATATACGTATAATATATATATACATACATATAAATACTGTATTCCTATTTTTGTACAAACACGCACACACACACATTATATTTATATAATATTATTTTTTTACCTCTTTGCGCCACGGCCCAAGGCACAAATCATCTCTCCACGA
>CAMXCT020001133.1:92500-107500 GCA_947184155.2 Cladocopium goreaui
TCGTCTTATTTTTTGTACCGCCTCTGATAAGCTGACATGAAAAGTCACCAATTAAGTTTACAGGGCCATGGGAAAATGTAAGAACACTCGCAAGAGTCGACATGAGGCTGGCATCACTCAGCTCATGAAGCAGGCTGGATGCATCTGCTGATTTGGTCGGAAGATGCATCGATCCCAAATGGTCTTGCCTTGAGCGGCAGGATCCCAAGATTCGTGTCGTGAAAGAGGCCTAGAGAGTGGCCGAGACATCTTTGATTGGTGTGAAATTTGAGCTTGGCAGTCATGGGGTGGTCAATCGAAATGGTATGAAATGGTGATGGGCCCGAATTTTGGACATGCTCGACACAACTTCTTTACAAGTCATTTCGAAATCGGAGCGGCCCAATTTGTTGTGAATCCTTGGACATTTTCAGGGCGTTCCACTGCCACCGCCAGATTGGGATGCAGATCTCAAGGCAGGGCGGTTATAGATTTTGTTGATAAATCCGACAGAGTCCAAGGGTTGTCATACAAAGGTCATAGGCTACATTCGGCTACATAGGTGTTTGATCTCAACACATTCGATGTTGTGCAGTGCACTGCAGGATGGTGGCCGGAAGTGGGAGAAGGAAGCCCTTGGCGGAGCCAATTTGTTTATGCGCCTGGTGGAGGCTCCCAAAGATGTTCTCTTCAGCTACACTGAAAACGAAGGTTCAAGAACAGACATTTTGAATCATTTTGACATATTTTGACTTTCAAATGTGGAAGCTCTGCCACATTGCAAGGGCCTTTTCAATCCTGTATCCATCTGTGTCTGTATCCACTATATTCTCCAAACATCTCCTATCTTCAGAATCTTCATCTATCTTCCATTTTTTGCACCAGTGATAGATCCAGTTTCCCATTGGATCCGAGGCGCTGGATGAGGCTCCACTTGGCAGCTGGATTGGTGCTGAAGCTGTGCTGGAGTTGGAGGCAATGAAGGAGGTGCCCTGGAAAAGGGAAGAACCGAAGGGCATGGAAGAACTGGTCTTGAAGAACCCGTAGAACATGTATAAGAATGTATCATCGATTGTATCATGTCTTGGTATTTACCATGTATTTACCATGTATTTATCATGTATTTACCATGAGATGGCTGAGTCTGGTTGAGTCTGGTTGAGTCTGGTTGAGTCTGGTTGAGTCTGGTTGAGTCTTTGGGTTTACAAATTCCAAGAAACTCGGGGTCGCTGGTTTGCTGTCGCTAATGCCAAAGGCTCTGTGGGTTTGGGGCTATGACTTGGCCATTGCTCCGGCAGGAGACAGCTCAGCGCATTGAAAAAGATGGCTTAGACGTACCGATCTCGCGATCTCGGAGCGGGGGGTGGGATGCCACAGTTGGATGAGTTGTGAGGCCGAACCTGCGGCCCCGGTCTCATCGCAGTTGGGTGCAATGCTCGGTTTGGCTATGTGGCACGGTGAGTGAGAACATGTGAGAACCATGGAACGATATCATTATGATGTATGTGCGCGTGTTCGTATGTCACTTGAACAGTTGTTGCTCAAAGTCGTGTTCAACTCTGATTGCAGTGTGCCTGAGGTGCTGATTTTTCGGGCCGCGGGTTGCTGATCACCCCAAAGACTGAAGCAGATCTGAGGTGCACTTGGCAATGGTGGGACATTCGTTTCCGAGTTTCTTACAGAATCAAACAGCTGCGTGGTGCCATCCAGGTCTTTACGGCCCAGATTGGCAGAATTCTTGAGTTTTGACAATGTTTGGAGGAGATGGCTCTCTGGGGAGCGACTTGAGGGGCAAGAAGTTGGCGAGTTCCCATTTGAGAACAGGCCGAGTCGCTTGGGCATGCAGCTCCAAACTAAGAGAATTAATTGCTTGGGTAGCACATGGTAGCACCATTTGAGGGAAGCTTGTTTGGAAAGTTTGGAAGCAATCATTTTGGACTGCAATTTCTTTCTGGTCATTCCATGTACGTAACGAGTCCCCTGTCCAGGAAACTGCGCAAGACACCCTCAAAACTGTGGTTCTCTCAGAGTGACCTTGAATAGTCTTCGTTGCAGCGAGTAGTCTTCCTGGCATATTTCATCCTTTCCTTCCTTCTCTCTGCTAATCTTTGTTTGTTTTTTTGCTTCTTTGCTTTTCTCCCTCTTTATGTCCGATATTGAGGCCAAGCACTGGTTTTCCATACTCCAAAGAGGAAGCAGCCAAAGCTGAAGAAGAGGAAGCAAGCATTGCTGCTTGATTCCTGCTCTCACATTGGGGAGCAATTTTTTAAGATGAAGTCAAAGTGCTCCGAACAAGACCCCAGGACACTGCAGCAGCACCAACTGAATGAAATTACCAATCAGCAGGTTCAACAGAGACAAGGAAAATTGGCTGCTGAAATGTCCTCGCTGATAGTGGATCGAAAAAGAATCGAGTCCTTTGGCCGTCTTGCTTGACTGGGTCTCTTACATTGATCGAACTTGCCAAAGTCTCTTGAGAGCTGCACCTTCAATGGACCAAACTGATTCATCAATAGTTTAGTTTAGTTTGGGCATTTTTTCCCCACAGTCAGGAGGGAACAGTCAGATGATGTCAGATGGGTTAGTCCGGAAATCTGGGATCTCTGGAAAGGGAAACAGTGAGGAAAATGATGATAAACCGCGGGAGGTTTCATGACCGAGCCAGGTACCACGAGCACCAATACGAGATTGATCAGCGAGGCCTTGACGTCAGCGCCTGAAGTTGCCGTACCACTGGCGTCACAGGGGTCATGGGTCAGACTTCTCTGCCTGTCAGTTTGGATCTGACCTTCATAGCCTTGTCCATATTGGGTCTAGTCTACTAAGATCCTCGGTATATTTGTAGGTTAGCAGGTCTTCAATTTTGACATATCATCTCAATCATAGTTTGCGCAGCCTACAGATTCAAGCATCAACTAGTGGTTTTCCAGGAAAAACAGAACACTTCATTCTTGAAAGCCATGAATTTATAAGTCTCCAATTTCGTGGCATTTACTTTCATGAAACTACCATGAAACCATATGAAACCAGCATCAAAGGCACATCTTCAAGTCAGGTGCTGTTGGGCTCGCCACTGCGCATCCCTGAGGGTGAGTTGGGGGTGTCGTTTGCACCCAAGGACCTGCCAAAGGTGGGGCCAGAGATGGGATCCATGGGTCATCGGAGAATCCATGAGAGCTTTGGCGCTCTGGTCAGGTGCGGGTTGGTGTGATGGAGGATGGCAACAAGGTTGGAATGCGCAATGTAACCCACGGAAGTCTTGAAAGAGATTGAGAGTGTCAAGTTTTGGTGGACCATTGATGCATTTTTTGGTATATCCCGTAAGAACCCACAACTTCAGCTTGCTTTGGCAGCACAGGTTGTGATTGGATGGATTGGCTGGTATGGTCACATTTCTCGGATGCAAGTGTCCGGAACCTACCACGGGACCGATGCGGCATATGTCGTATATAGAACCACCCTGGAGCTGTGGAACCCCGGCTGCTTCGAGGTTCCACTGGTGCAACTCTCCTTTGGATGAGAAGTGGGAGGACCGATTTTTTTGAGTTGTGCAAAGGTCAACATTTGGATGTATGCAGGAGCCACAGGCTTGCTTGCTCATGCAAATGTGTGGATATCCTTAACTAACCGTCAATCACAGGCATGAATTCTTCAAGTAGCAATCCAGAAGAAAAGTGAAAGCCCACGGCCACAGATCTTTCCAATTTTGAAGCCTCTTGCTCTCAGGGAGTTCATTTCGAAGCCCTTTCTACGTGCATGTTGATGCTGTGACTGGAAAGTTGACCTTTTGTCACAAGCAACTAAGGAAGCCACCCCTTTGGAAGCCAGTATCAAGTATCAAGAAACATTTTCACTACGGGGTGGGAACCCTTGTGAAGAATCGCTTCTGTCTTGTCACAGTGCAAGACTGTACGATTGCCAGGAGCTAGATACAGTGTACAAGGCGGCAGAAGCAATACAGGAGATGTTCGGGGTGGGTGGCCAGTTCCCCACCAAAATGAGCGGCAATGCGCTTGGTGTAATGACAAGGTGAATATCATTGAATATCCTGTTCCGGATTTTGCAGATCTGCAGTAAAAGAGACAAGACCGGAATTTGTGTGTGTCATACCATATATATATATTATATATCATATAATCTATGGTTTTGATGCATATCAATTCTTCCTTTCCTTGGCGTTTACACATATATATATATATATATATGTGGTTTGTGCTGTTTCCTACAAAAAAACACCAGTTTGCCCTCGAAAATGAACAATCTTAACTGATTTGAATGTCAATCAGTGAATCTAAAGAACGGAGCTCGCAGGACTGGATGCCGCCAGGCGCTTGGTGTGCACAATTGAGGTCACCAAGGCACTCATTGGATTCCAATAAATTCCCTAAGAAAGATATGCAAACATAACATGCAAAGACAAAACTGGACTCTGGTGGATGAGTGCATGAGGTATCGGAGCATTTTTATGCATTCTTGGGATGTTCAGCCGGGTACCAGGTTTTGACCCATCTATAACCCTTTGGGAGTCGCCACGTTTTGAGCGTGGCAATGTCATACCATATGTATCCATATATATACTATATGTAGATCAACCATGTGGATAGGCCTCACAGTCAAAGCAGTTCAGTCAAAACATAGTACAGTTTTTCTCCAAGTTACCAGCCCTTTTTTCCTCCAAGGCTGCACTTGGCACTCTCAGTGGTGTCCACCGCTGACTTCCAAGTTCTCCCACGGGAAGCCTCCGAAACGTGGACCGTGGCTGACACGGGCAAAGCCGTACCTGGGAGCGCTGTGTGCGGGACACAGCATTTGGGCTTGAAACTGGGGGATGCGCTATTTGATGGGTATTTTGACAGCGAAAATGGTGATCAGCCATAACATTTTTTGGGACACTGTTTTCGGACAAACCCATTTGGTATGTATCCTTGCACTTCTTACTTTTTTGATGTTGCTTGTATATGTCTGTGTGCTGTATTTCTGTATTTGGAACTGTCATGCAGACCAAAGCACCTTTATGAGCTGGAATAGATAGCAACTGCAATTGCCAACGATGTGATGACTTGGAAGAGAAGCTGTAAATCTTAGCCATGCTTTAGGTGGCGACAAGTTGGAAGAGCACGACGTGTGTTTGAGGCAGTGGTAAGGGTCAAAGGCTTGATGTTTTTTTGGCGAATGGTGACTTCACATTGGTCGCATTTTGTAGCTTCTGCTAGCTGAAGTCCCTCTTGCTTTAGCAAGGTTTTGAGGGGGACTGGAATCTCCAATCGCATGAAACTTCATACTTAACTACCCTCCCCGCCACCGTCGGCATGTCGCCACCGGCAGCAAATCCGGCAGCATCCGCATCCTCAGCATCAGCATCATTGTGTTTTCATGCCAAGCTCCCTGCCAAGCTAGCTTTCGTCCCTTACCCCTGGGCCTCAAGTTGGCGTCACTCTTGTTACGTCCTTTGAATGTTGCCTGGACTTTGAAATGCACCTGCGGCCTCACTCTGAAGGCGTACCGTCTTCACAAGCCACTTGAGCGGCTTCCGTGCTGGTAGCGAGGCAACATTGGTTTCGTGATTGATGATACTTCTTGAGAGTTACTTGAGCTGCAAATTCAGAGGTGCTTTCAATTGCGATAGGTCTCATTGATAATGACTTCAAAGTAGTGACCAAGCCGAGCCAAGACGAACATGAAAGAGTTGTTCATGAGCCAGCTGATGCCCTTGTTGGTTTGAGACACGCGCGACGGATGCCAACGGTCGCTGGCTGGAAGAAAAGCAGCAGTGATTTCATGATTCATCTCTCTCTTTGCATGTCCAACGTGCCCGTCATGTCTTACAAAGGCTTGACAACACTGTGACAACACTTGCTTCGCTTGATCGAGTTTGGCCCGTTGGAGGGGTGTAGAAGAACACAGAAATTGCAGTCGTTGCAGTCTCCTTTATATGTGAAGGACATCCCCCAGCAAAACAAGACGCATTTTGCCCCAACCTGCCGTGGGAGCTGATTCTTCTTCATCCCTCAGTCCACCATGGAGACCTACGGAATTATTGTTTTTATTCCCCAACAGCGTAAGCTAATGGGGTCTTCAGCCCAGAATAGCTCCGGTGTGCACTGGTGCAGGCGCCGGGCCAGGTTCAACGAGGTTCCGGAGAAGGTTCCGGAGAAGGTTCCGGAGAAGGTCTGGCAGCCTTTGGTGCAGGTCAGGTTCAACAGGGTTCCGAAGAAGGTTCCGGAGAAGGTCTGGGAGGCTTTGGTGCAGAGCCAGGTCAGGTGTGGGAGGCTTTGGTGCAAAGCCAGGTGGTTCAACAGGGTTTCGGAGAAGGTTCCGGAGAAGGTGTGGGAGGCTTTGGTGCAGAGCCAGGTCAGGTTCAACAGGGTTCCGGAGGTTGCGGAGAAGGTTCCAGGAAGCCTTGGTGCACAGCCAAGTCAGGTTCAACGGGTTCCGGAGAAGGTTGCAGAAACTAAGCCAGGTCAGGTTCATTTAACTCACGGAAAATCAGCTGAGGTGTTTCCAGCGCTTGGCTTCCCAGCACGCTTCAGAAAGATTTGTAAAAATAAAACGTTGCGGCTGTTGGGGATACCACCGAAGCTTTTTTTCTTGACCTACTGTGTGTTCTATGCCATGGCCATGCTGCGCGACTGAGATGCAGTTGGATGCTAAGTTGTGTGGCAGTGGTGGCAATTTTAGCAATTGCTCATGCAGGATTTAGTTGTTGGAAACCTCCCAAAAGACCGAACTACTTTTCATCATTTTTCTGTATCTCGAGTTTCCAGGTCACTTTCCAGCTCGGTTTCGTGACGATGTGTTGAGCCATTGTAGTTGCTGCTTCTGTTTCTTAGGATATGCGCATATGCCAACTTTTGGCTCAGGCTTTGGGATGAACACTCCCATTGTGACTCAAAAGGACTGAGACGGCCAAAAAATCGCGGTTGCGGTGTCGTTGCAGACATGGCAGATGAAAGCGCCAATGGCAAGACGAAATTGTTGACCTACACTGGGATGCTCCTGCTGGGCTTAGGCATTTCCCAAGCAGCTGCAGGACATCTCAACTTTGGAGAGTACAAGATGTATGCCCGAGTGGTGTCACTCATGACCATGTTCTCCCTATCTTTCCTGATGGTCAACGTGGGCCGGGAGTTTGTGATTGAGAGAAGCAAACTAGGAAGCTATGCAAAAGACTACTTGGTTGCCATGTCGGCAGCTGGTCTACCATGGATCTTTGTAGCACTTTGGCTACACTTTGCCCTGCCAAACTCTGGCCTTGCCTGGGGCTCAGCTCTGTTGATGGCCAGATTTGCTGCACCCACAAGTGCGGGCATTCTCTTCAATATGCTGGAAGCCGCCGGCTTCAAAGAAACTTGGCTCTTCAAAAAAGCACAAGTCCTGGCAATCTTCGACGACCTTGACACAATCTTGCTGATGATCCCCTTGAAGATGTACTTGGTTGGCTTCAAATGGGAACTCTCAGTGGACGCCATCTTTGTTTCCTGTTGCCTACTGTTGGCCTGGCAGAATCTTCATCAGATTCGACTGCGAAGTTCATGGAGATGGACCATGGTCTATGCCGCCGTCATCACATGCGCCTGTGAAAGTCTGTGTTTTTACACCAGTGGACGGGTACACATTGAGGTGCTGCTCCCTGCCTTTGTCATGGGCTGCATGACACGGATTTGCAGGCCTGTGGACCCGGACTGTGAGATCCTGGATGAAAGCTGGGAAGAGAAGGTGAAAGATGTGGTGTCCACCTTCTTCATGCTGTTGGTTGGTATGTCAATGCCATCCCTTTTCTCAGTGCAAGGACACCTCACGGCAGCTCAAACCGCCTGGCATGTCTTTGTGGTCTCCATCCTGATGGTCCTTGGGAAGATGATGCTCCTTGCGTGCTACCGGAAAGAGGCGGATTTGCGCACGAGACTGGCCTTATCCCTGGGGATGTGTCCCAGAGGTGAAGTGGGAGCCGGTGTCATTGCCATCTCACTGGGCCTCGGAATGCAGGGCCCGGCCGTGGCCGTGGCAGTGTTGAGCTTGGCTGCCAACCTGGTGCTCTCCAGCGGTTTCATCATGGCAATCGATCGCCTCATGCGATTACCCCAACCCACGGAGGACCGGGCGGGGTCCACCAGTGTGGTGGGAGGAGCAGCACAGGGAAGAGATGGTCCAAAGATGGGCCAACGGCACGGCTACCTGGTGAACGGTGCCAGACCTGTAGCTGCTGTAGCTTACAGATCTAGAAATGCGCACATGGCCAGTTTCTTGCCCCGTGCTCCCTTGGCGACTTGTTTCATGCTTCCTGGTGGCCCGGTTCCTAGCACCTCAAAACAAAGCCTTGGCCATTCAATGGAAACCATGATCTTAGCGATCCTGGGATGCTTCCTTGCACGGGCTGTCGGAAGAAGATTTGGCAGGGAGAAGCGCTATGGGCACGTTGGAAAACTTCGGTGATTTGTCCACAAAAAAGCCCATCAGCCTTGCAGTTGCACACGCCAACCTGCAGATACAGAAGTGGAAGCACCAAAACATGGGAAATGTTTCAAGGTATTAAGGCCCACACGAGGCATTCATCCTTGGTGACTCTTGGTCGCCCAGCCGTTGCAGCTCTTTGTTTCCAAGCTGCTTTCGCCGGGGTGTGGCCTCGGGGCCCTTTGCCTTCCAACTTCGTTTTGACGGTTCCAATTGTTGTTTCAAGGTAGCACTTGTAACGCGGCGCATTGTTGCTGCCTTCTCATCCACAACTTGGCTTGAAAAAGGCGCCGCTGCCATCGAATCCGAAGACATGGCCTGACCAGCTGGAGTTTCTCGTGCATTTCTGCATTTCAGGTAAAAATGCTGATGCTTAATGAATGGTTCCCGCCCAGGTGTGTTGCAAAGCTCTTGCAGCACCTGCAGTGGCGCAGGCCACGCTGTTGCTTGGAGCGGTCTTGCACTAGTCAGCACTGCTCGAGTATTTCCATTCCTAAACCCATTTGTTCCCTACCTGCCAGGTGAGGGTCACTAGATTTTGGCAGAGGTGCTGCCCGCCTCCGCCTAGACCTCCTCCGCCTCGGACTCCGCCTCTGCGTGAACTGCAAGCGCTCAGTGGGCACTGCCAGACCTCAACCGCAAGCTCCAGAGCTCAGTGGGCACTGCCGGACCCTCAACTGCGAGCAGATCTCTGTGGGCACTGCTGGATTTCAACCGCAAGTGCTAGATGCAACCGCAGGTGCCAGATGTCAGTGGGCACTGCCGGACCTCAACGGCGAGCGTCAGAGCTCACTAGCCACTGCCGGACCTCAACTGCGAGAGTGAGTGCAAAATGTCGCATAGAATGTCAGATAGAATGTCATCAGAAGAGGGTCAGGTAGAATGCCCGATGGAATGTCAGAGAGAATGTCACTCAGATAGAATGCCAGATAGAATGTCAAAATATATGTGATAGAATGCCATGGTGGGGAGCTCTTGACGAAAGTAATTTTCTTGTCATATGTGACATATGCAAATCGGCAGGCCTGTTGGAACCTAGATTCTTATCCGTACCCACGCTGAAGGGCAGGCAGAGCACAGGAAAAAAACAATTGGCTGCAGCTGTGGGGGCTCGATTCGATGTTAGCACCGATGTTTCTTCAATGCAGCCATATGCCCTATGAGGCAACCCGGTCCAAATGGAGGTTTTAGGCGCCGACCTGGGAAACCTCCACCTCTGCATGCAGCTTGGCGTTTTAGACGTCTTGGACGTCTTGCTCAGTGGTGGCCGCTCGCTTTGTGTGTTGCAGTCACCTACACGAAGCCAGACATCCCTGGTGTGAATTTTTTGGGACCTCAGAGTCTCCAGAGGAGTCTCCAGAGATCAGTCTCTTGCGCTGCGGGTGAGAGCGGTCCCGGACCCCAGCGGCCATTTGAAGAGCCGACCGTTGAGGCAAAACCCTGGGATGCCACGAAGGTGGTTTTGTCTACATCCTTTGTTTGCCTTCTCCTTGCACTGGGAGTCTCAGGTTACATTTCGGTGAGTTCTCCGATGCTTTCCAGTGAAACAGTGACTTATGCTGCCTGGTACTCCAAGGTGGCTGACAGAGTCAGAGCACTTGTTGCAGAAAAGTCTTCGCGTAAGGTTGGTCCGGCATCTGCCTCTGTAGCCAAGAGGCACCGGGTGGGAAACATAGCGACATGGTGACATGGGAGAACCCACCCTGAAACAAAATGACATGGGAATGATGACAGCTCCTAGCTCTGGATGATACAACCTTTTAGAGTAGGTTGGGAGAACTGAATTCCTAGTCACTAGTCAGCTTCAAACGGGCGGTTTTCGCAACCTTCCAACACCAGGATTCGCAACATGAGCTATTTGCTGGACGTCACACAGGAGGACATCTACACCGAGTTTTGGGAGAGCCTTTCCTCAGATGTCATGATTTTCCAAGCCTACGAGAAGCTGCTGGAGCTCTTTATGCAAGGAACATATCCCGACCCAACTCCACAGCAGGAACAAATCGTTTCTGCATTGCGTTTTGAGTTGAGACAATTCCACCAAGCATTGACCGACTTCCATGCATGTGTAAACAATAAAAACATCAGAGGAACTGAGAAAGCCTTTGCAGAAATGTCAGTGGCCTACGATCGGTATCTGAAAGCTGCCGCACTCTACGAGGGCTATGATCCCATGACAAGCACGGAGGTCTTATACAAAGACGTCACAGACGCGCAACTGGTCTATACACCCTCTGCTGTACAAAAGCCTGCAGTTCGAGATGAAGTGCTAGTGATCCGAGGTCCTGACAAGGGGAAGATGGGTCGAGTGATTTGGTTGTACGGCCAGCTTACGGCCACAGTGAAGCTGGAACCCAACCCCCTGCTGGGTGGTTCCGAAGTCAGGAGTTTTCGAGAAGTCAAGTCTTTTCCACAGAGTTGGATTGCTTTGACACGTACTACGGAGCAGAACCGAGTGCTGGATTTGATCATGGCCGGACTTGCAACTTTTTTCACATGCTGCTTGACCTATCCCTTGGAAACCATCAAGGCAAGAGTGCAAGCAGGCCAGAAGGTGTTTCAGGAAAAGGACATTGCTCAGACTATTAGTGGCCTTTACAGTGGCTTGCTGAGCACACTGGCCAGGGAGATTCCAGCCAAAAGTCTGTACATTTCTGGTTTCAATAGCATTACACGCTTTTTCTGCCTCTTGCCTTTCATAGATGCAAACAATCCCGACCTCAAGCTGTTGGTGATGATACCAGCAGGTGCTTTGGCTTACTTTCCAGGAACCTTTCTGAGGGCTCCCTTTGAATTGCTGAGCCGGCAGATGCAGACCGGAATTTTTGAGACGGAAGAGGAAGCAGTGAAGACGCTGTTGTCTGACCGGGAGATGCTGCAGCAAAACTTGGTGCGCTCCTGGGGCTTGGTCCTCCTCCGAGGCCTGCCTTTTGGCGCGCTGCAGTTCCTTGGAAGCAAGATGAACCAAGGGAGATGAGATCGGCAACAAAGACTGGGGACATGGGTTGAACATTTTGGGAAGAACATAAGATCATCCTAAATCTAATGATTGACATTGATTGACCACTGTCATTATTTCGCTCATTCAAATAGCGACTTTAGCAGGGTGTTCTACATTCTTGGGCAAATCAGCTGGCAAGATTTGGGACTCAAATCCACCATGGTAAGGAGAGGAATATTGCCAATCTTTGAATATCTTTGATACTGTTTGATTTTTGCAGATTGGGTTGATGCTCACGAATCCCCTAATCACTAAGCCAGGGCAGGAATTTCACGTTTGCAATGATATGCCACATTTTTGGCCTCCTTGATCACCACCTTACCCAAGCAGAATCAGCATCATCAGCTGGCAGGTATTCCTTATATGATTTTCTGCATGAGAATCTGGAGTTGGTCCAATATGGCCTACCCCTCAGCTTGCAACCAGTGGTTTGGGGCGCTGCTTCTGGTGCTATCACTGGGTTGCTGACCAATCCTCCCGATCTCATCCTCTCCGTCCTCCTGACAGACCAAGACCGCCATCATCAGGACGAACACAATGAGCATCGTCGGAAATGCGATGGGAGTCTAACGGACACCCTATGACACCCCTGTATTTTCCGATTTGATGGGGGCGATTTTTGTGTCTGAAAACCTTCAAAGGGTCCGCACATTGTTTAGAACGGGTCAGTACTTTTTGGGTAAAACTTGTTTTTGGATGTTTGTTTCGGATCTCTGCTCGTGTCTAATCCTTTGTTTTTTTCCAAGTTCTGGGTCGAACTCTACGAGCTTTTTTTTTGAAGCTCGGTGGCTCATCTGAGGGGGAGGAGAGTGAGGAGAATATCCTGGCGGCTTTTGTGCGTACTTCACAATCAATTTACCAAACTGAAGGGGTCGCAGGGTTCTTCCAGGGCGGAGCTGCTAGAGCACTGCAAATCGGGATGGAGTCCTGTGTCTTCTTCACGATCCTTGAAGCTTTGAAAGACGGTGCGAAATTGATCCTGGACTTTTAGAATCGTTTAGCCATCTTATGCAATGTTTCATGTCAGCCCCTCCAACTGCAGTGAGTGCTGCCGGGGGGACATCAATGCGCGATGCTGCGGCAAAACAGCGGTTGGAACCGATGCTCTTTGATGTTCAAACATGTTGGAGGCCATCCCGCATTGGTCTGTAAATTCAATATGACACATTTTTATCCTCTTTCGATCCATGGGCTTGAGTGTATCCATGAGATGTACAGTATTTGAGTGGAGGAAACCAATGGCTTGTGGCGCTTGTGGCTTGATGTTGCAAGATGTATCCCTTGACTGCCAGGCCAGCGAGCCATGGCAATGGACATGCAGGCAGCCGATTCAAATCATTGCGCTAGCACCAAGATTGAATTTTGCATGATTGTCATAGAGTCTGTCATAGACTATCTGATCTGCATTGCTGCATTGCTCACAAGGCTTTCAAGCAGAAGTGTGAAGAGGTCGGAATCGCAGAATCCTGGTGATCTCTGGTGTCAATAGACGTCATAGACGCCATATGACGCCATAGATGGTGAACTCAAGCTTTGATAGCCCCGAAACGCCAGGAAAGCCACAGTTGGGACTCAATTTTTTTGGCTGCTTGGAATGGGCCCTAGCCATGTAACGCTGGCACTCTCTCATGTAACTCAAGCATTGCCATGTCTGAGATACTACTGTATCACTGATACTACTGCGAATTCGATGCAGCTTCTTTGCTCCAGCCAGATGGCCAGCTTGTGATTTGACAATTATGAAATTGCATTTAGAAACCGGATCTTCTTTGCTTTGTATGTGTTGCAGTTTGCAAAGCTTGAGTTGGCTGCTTTGCTGCGCATACATGACTTGCTGAGTGAACCATACTGGAAGTCTTCTCTAAAGATCAACTAGAAACAGACCAAGTGCTCCTGCCGAGCTGGTTCTACTGATCCTTTGGCGATGATTGCATCTTGGCGCTGAGCTCGAGTTCACGCAGGATGCAGCTGAGCTCATTTTCATAGCACAGTCTTGCTGTGATTGCATTTGATGGATGTTCGTATTACAGGCCTGCACATCAGTCAGGAGTGTCTATCCCATGGTGACGAAAGGACACGTTGATTCCATTGTTAGATGTCACACAGAAATGATCTTGCCTGGATGTGAGCAGGTCCTTTTCGGCACCTAACTCAAAAAACAAATTGTGTTGCCTCAGCGCCACCTGGCTCATCCAAGGTGTTGGGCAAGCCTACCTCGGACATTTGGAAGCAGCTTCAGTGCTACAATGCAGGGGCCAGTGAGGGCGTCAGTGATGCCGCCAAGTTTCAGCAACATATCAGGGGATTAAAATCAGCAAAATCCCTTGGACATGATATTATCTCGTACTTTAAAGCACAAAACGGGCATGCCAGGGATGTTTGCACAACAGGTCCTATTGATGAATGGTTTCACTTAGAAACGATGAGCAGGAAGCTTCCACCATTTCAGTGTATCATAGATGCTTGTCATTCTGTTGGTTGTGCCAGTTTCTTAAGAATCGTGTTTCTCGTTCCGAACCACCAGCCGTCCTAACACGAAGGTTCTTGTGAGGTCTTGAGCGACAACTCTTTCCGACATCTTTGTATGACCGACGAGATCAGACTTAGCCCCGACAACCCCTACCTCCCTGAGCCCCGTGTCTGTGTCTATGGCAATTCTTTCAGTATATCAATATTTGTCGTCGGCATAAACTGGCTAGTATACCAGTAGTGCCACACAAGGCGGTGGCGGAAGTTTCAAAAATAGTATATAAACCTATAGGAGAGGTTGTTTGTTGTGAATTACGGATGGCAGAGCGAATCCACTGATGGACCGAAAGGTGGTTGGAGTTGTGTTCTCTGGAGAGGCTGCAATGGTTGCAGTGGTCACCTCACCACAACTGCTGGATGTAGTGTGGTGTAGTGCAGTTGTAGTTGTAGTTGTAGTTGTAGTGTATTAGTGTAGTGTAGTTGCAGTTGCAGTTGTAGTTGTGGTGTGGTGTAATTAGTGTAGTGTATTGTAGTGTACTGTAGTGTTGTGTACTGTAGCGTGGTATAGTGTAGTGTAGTCTAGTGATGTCTAGTGTACTGTAGTGTAAAGTAGTGTAGTTGTAGTTGTAGTGAAGTGTCGTGTAGCGCAATATAGTGGTAGTTGCAGTTGTAGTGTAATGTAATGTGATTATATAGTGTAGTGCAGCGTTGTGGAAGGTAGTGTAGTTGTATTTGTAGTTGTATTTGTAGCTGTAATGTATTGCAGTTTAGTGTATTGTAGTGCAATATCGTGTAGCTGTAATTGTAGCAGTAGCAGTAGCAGTAGCAGTAGCAGTAGCAGTAGTAGTAGTAGTAGTAGTAGTAGTAGTCGAAGGAAGTTTAGAAGTCAAACTTCCGACAATATGGAGAGATGAAAAGCAGAGCAGGGAAGAGGCATAGAGAAGAGAAAGATTAGAAGAGAGAAGATCAGAAGAGAAAGAGTCAGAAGAAAGAAGATGCAGATGCGCGAAAAGGTAGGAAAGTCGCGAAACACTTTGTTTTTCCAATGATTTGTGGCTCCGGAGAGTCGAAAAGTAGGCTCGCTAAAGCGGCGGGTGCGG
>CAMXCT020001133.1:115000-152500 GCA_947184155.2 Cladocopium goreaui
CGGATATGTTGGACCCTTGTGCCGGGGGAAGATACTTGATCGATGCAATCTCCCAGGCGTTGGCTTCGAGAACAGCTTCCCATCCGTTTCGCGCGGCGGATTGAGGAGAGTGCAAGGGTGTGAGTCAGAATTTGGACGGCTACGTGAAGTAATCCATTTTGTTTGGGTACCTTTTGGCCACTTTGGCCAATATCCAGCTTTGCACTTTTGGTGTGCTGCTTAATGTGCAGCGGTCAAAGCTGAGTCACAGCGCACGAAAGGACATCCTGCAGCTTCCGCATGTGGCAGTGGTGAATCCGCAGATCAACAGCATCCTGTCCACCTACCTGGAAACTTTCGAGGTGATTCATTCCAGCCCACCCATCGAAACCCACGACGACGAGAAGGCTTTCCTGCGCATTGTTCAAGATCAGCTGGCCCGAAGCCTGGAATGAACGCTGGGAAATCCTGCACCAGTTGGCTCAAATAAATTCAAAGAACCTAATTACATTGCAATTATACCTAATGAACAATCCACAAATGGCCCCGAGGTGAAGCATCATCCAGGCACAAGGCTCCTGGCTGAAGGCTATCGGGACGTGATCCTTGGCTGCTTAAGTTGGTTACAACTTATTTTTTAACTGTTCCTTTCCCACTTTTAAGTTTAATCGGTTTCCAGCATTGACGATCCTGCAAACGTGTACATATGTACATATATATATATATGTATATAGTTTAATATGTATGTATGTATGTAATGTAATGTAATGTAATGTAATGTAATGTAATGTAATGTATGTAATGAATGTAATGTATGTAATGTATGTAATGTATGTAATGTATGTAATGTATGTAATGTATGTAATGTATGTATGTATGTATGTATGTATGTATGTATGTATGTATGTATGTATGTATGTATGTATGTATGTATGTATGTGTTTGTATGTGTTTGTATGTGTTTGTATGTGTATGTATGTGTATGTATGTATGTTTGTATGTGTATGTATGTATGTATGTATGTATGTATGTATGTATGTATGTATGTATGTGTTTGTATGTGTTTGTATGTGTATGTATGTGTTTGTATGTGTTTGTATGTGTATGTATGTATGTATGTATGTATTTATGTATGTATGTATGTATGTAAATATATATATATATAAATACATAAATAAATAAGTAAATAAGAAAATAAATAAGTAAATAAATAAATAAATAATATATATATATATATGGAGTAAATATAAATAAATAAAATATATATACATACATACGTACATCATACATACATACATACATACATACATACACACATACGTTCATACATACATACATACATACATACATACATACATACATACATACATACATACATACATACACACACACATATATATTTATATATATTCGAAGGAAGGAAGGAAATTTAGAAGTCAAACTTTTCCGGCAATATGGGCAGATGAAAAGAAGAGATGGGAAGGGTCAGAGAAGAGAAGAGAAGAGAAGAAGAAATAAGATCAAAAAAGAGAAAGTCTCAGAAGAAAGAAGATCCGGGAGCGCGAAAAGGTAGGACAGTCGCAAACGACTGTGTTTTTCCAATGATTTGTGGCTCCGGAGGGTCGAAAAGTAGGCTCGCTAAAGCGGCGGGTGCGGAGCCAGATGAGAGATGAAAAATTGCACGCCGTTGAAGGGAGAAGCGCATTTCCAAGTCAAAATACACATACATACACATACGTACGCATACATACACATACACATTCATACACATACTTACACATACGTACACATACATACACATACATGCACATACATACAAATACAGACATATAGACTTACAGGCATACAGACATACAGGCATACAGACATAAAGACATAAAGACATAAAGACATACAGACATACAGACATAAAGACATACAGACATAAAGACACACAGACATACATGCACAGACATGCACAGACATGCACATACATGCACATACATGCACATACATGCACATACACACATACACATACACATACATACACATACATACATACATACATACATACATAATTACATACATACACATACATACATAGACATACACACACATACATACAGACAGACATACATCCATGCATGCATGCATGCAGACAGACAGACAGGCAGGCAGGCAGACGGACAGAGAGAGAGAAAGAGAGAGAGAGACAGAGAGACAGAGAGACAGACACAGAGATAGACACAGAGAGAGGCAGAGACAGACAGAGAGAGACAGAGGCAGACAGAGGGAGACAGGCAGACAGAGAGACAGACAGATAGACAGACAGGCAGAGAGACAGACAGACAGGCAGACAGCCAGACAGACAGACAGGCAGGCAGGCAGCCAGACAGGCAGACAGGCAGACAGGCAGACAGGCAGACAAGCAGATAGGCAGACAGGCAGAGGGGCAGACAGACAGGCAGACAGGCAGACATACATGCATGCCCGCATACATACATGCACACAAACATACATGCACACAAACATACATGCACACAATTGCACACATACATACATGAACGCATACATACATGCACACACACACATGCACACAAACATGCATGCACACATACATGCACACATACATGCACACATGCATGCACACATGGATGCACACATACATGCACACATACATGCACACATACATGCACACATACACACACACACATGTATGCACATACATACACATACATAGATAAACATGAACATACATAATCATACATACACATACATTTACATACATGCATACATGCATACATGCATACATGCATACATACATACATACATACACATACATACACATACATACACATACATACACATACAAACACATACAAACACATACATACACATACAAACACATACAAACACATACATACACATACATACACATACATACACATACATACACATACATGCATGCATGCATACATACACACACATACAAACATACATACATAGATACAGACATAGATACAGACATACATACATACGCGTACATAAACATACATACACATACATACACATACACATACACACAAACCTACATACATACATACATACATACATACATACATACATACATACATACATACATACACACACACACACGCACATACACATACACACACACACATACGCGTTATTATACATAAATACGCATACATACGCATACAAACACATACATACACATACATGCAGATACATACATACCTTAAACATACACACACACATACATACACATACCTGCACATACAGACACATACATACACATACATACACATACACACATACATACATACACATACAGACATATAGACATACAGGCATACAGACATACAGGCATACAGACATACATGCATACATGCATACATGCATACATGCATACACATACATACATACACATACATACACATACATTCACATACATACACATACATACATACATACATACATACACACACATACACAAGTACATACATACACATACATACACATACATACACATACATGCACATACATACATACATTACATACATGCATGCATGGATACATACATACATACATACAAACATACATACATACACACACATACACATAAACATACACATACGCATAAATACACATAAATACGCATACATACACATACATACATACATTAAACATACATACATGCATTGAACATACATACACTTACATACACATACACACACATACAAACACATACATACATGCATGCATGCATACATACGTGCATGCATGCATAATGCATGCATACATACACACGTCTACACACATACATACATAGGTACAGACGTACATACAGGCACACATACATACGCATACATACGCATACATACGCATACATACGCATACATACGCATACATACACATACACATACACATACACATACACATACACATACACATACACATACACATACACATACACATACACATACACATACACATACACATACACATGCATGCATACATACACATACATACATACATGCATACATACATACACACACGTACAAACAATGCACACATACACAACTACATACATAACTTTAGATTAACATTGTATCCCCGCCTTTTCTGTGCATCCTCCCCAAGGCGGCGCTTGTATCCGGAAATTCACCTGGATGACTTCTTGCATGACCATTTCATCACGCGGATTGCAACGCGAATTCTCATGGACAACTATGTGGAGATGCAGCTGGACCCAACTTGAGCCGCCAAGTACAAAATTGTTGCTACTGAACTGTATCGATTTTCCGAAGAAATCAACCCTGTTATTTAAGTAGATTTCGGATTCCTGGAACTCGTCCAACAAATAACCAAATACAGTGTATTCATGTAAAATTATGACGGATTTTGTTCCACTATTGGTCTGTTTCCTAGCACCTTCAGGCGAGTGCCCAAAGATGGCTTCGTGGGAGTGGTGTGCCAAGATATGAGGCCAGAGGTGAGCCAGAAGTCAGAGTAAGAACCTGGCTAGACTGGTTTCCTTCTGAAAGCGGACCATGCGTGGTGATTGTCGCCGCATGGATTTGTTGTGATTACCGCATGCCATGGGTTCAGATTTGTTTTTTCTTTGCAATAGAAAATCAGCAAATGTGGCGAGATGTGACAATTTGATACCCGCTGTGATTAGGCATTGGTTCGAGGGTGATTGTGGCCATGATTCAGGTTACAGTAGGTTTACCCAGCGGTCGCCATGAGACGCTTTTGATTCCCGAGCCCTTCAAAGTAGAGGACTTGAGGATGCTGGCTAAGAAAACTTTCGGACAAGGGTTTCTGAAACTTGTGACCGGACAAGGTGATATTTTGCAAGATCCCAGGCAATCCCTCACAATGGTTGGGGCTCCAGAGGGAGACCTTCTCACGGCTATTGCACGAGAAGCCAATGTGGCCTCAGCCGCCAGGGCCTTTGCGTTGTGGTTCCGTGGAGGTGACAAGATTGCCACACGGGGTTTCCCAGAGCATGGTGGCGACAGCTCCAACGTGCAAGATCAGATCAGGAGCGTGCAGCAGGTTCATTCCACAGCTCGAGCATTTGCTGCAACTCTGGAAGGTGGATCCTTTTTTGTGATCGAGTGTGTTTGGTGGTGTTGCCCAGGTTCCACAGACGGCGCATTTGCGGCAGTTGTGGCAGATGGGTCAGTCGTTGCATGGGGCGATCACCGTTTCGGCGGTGACACGTCTGCGGTCCAAGATCAGCTGAGGAGTGTTGTGCAGGTTCAAGCCACGAATGGCACATTTGCCGCAATCCTGGCAGATGGATTAGTTGTGACATGGGGTCGCCCAGAGTTGGGTGGTGATATATAGCTGTTTGGTACAACATCAGCTCAGAAGCGTGAAACAGGTTCAGGCTTCATATGGTGCGTTTGCCGCAATCTTGGTGGATGGATCTGTTGTTGCATGGGGCAACCCATACAACGGCGGTGACACATCTCGAGTGCAAGAGCAGCTGGGGCGTCTGGCAGACAAATATTCGGTTGTTGCGTGGGGCCATCCAGACTATGGTGGTGACACCTCTGCGGTCCAAGATCATCTCTGGGATGTGCAGCAGGTTCATGCGTCTCCTACTACGTATCAGCTCAGGAACGTTGAGGAGATTGCAGGGACGTGTGGCACATTTGCTGCGATCCTGGCAGATGGATCGGTTGTGGCGTGGGGTGCTCCAGAAACAGGTGGTGACAGCTCCCAAGTCCAAAATGAGCTCAGGACTGTTCAGCAAATTGAAGGGACGTTTGGCGCATTTGCTGCGATCCTGGCAGATGGATCGGTTGTGACGTGGGGTGATCCAGAAACAGGTGGTGACAGCTCGCAAATCCAAAATCAGCTCAGGGCTGTTCAGCAAATTGAAGGGACGTTTGGCGCATTTGTTGTGACGTGGGGTGATCCAAAATTAGGTGGTGACAGTCCAAGATCAGCTCAGGAACGTTCAGCACGTTCACGCCCCACAATTTGCGTTTGCTGCAGTCCTAGGAGATGGCGCGCTTGTTGCGCGGGGCAATCCAAATTTTGGTGGCGACACCTCAGCAGTCAAAGACCAGCTCAAGAGTGTTGAACAGATCCAAGCAACCTGTGGAGCATTCGCTGCGCTCCTGGCAGGGATCTGTCATAACATGAGGCCGTCCATTTTATGGTGGCAAAAATTCCAAAGTTAGGGATCAGCTAGTGCGGGTACAGCAGGTTCAAGCCACACGAGGTGCATGTGCTGCAATCCTGGCAGATGGATCAGTCGTTACATGGGGCCATCCATCTTTAGGCGGCAACACCGCTTCAGTGCAAGATCGGCTCAGGGGTGTGAAAGAAGTCCTTCCACTCGGCGGCATGGTTTCATTTGCCGCTTTTCTCGCAGATGGATCAGTTGTTGGCTGGGGCGAGTCATGCTCCAATTATTCGCACCGTCAGCCCCGCAATCTGAAGAGTGTCAAAGCAAATTGTAGTGCATGTGCTGCAGTCCTGTCAGATGGCTCAGTAGTGGCAGGAGGCAATCCAGACTATGGTGGCGACTGCTCTGCAGTCCAGCACCAGCTCAAAAATGTTAAGCAGATTTGGGCGACGTCTTTTGCGTTCGCAGCCACCCTGGCAGATGGATCACGTGTTGCGTGGGGCGATCCTGATTCTGGTGGCGATTGATTGTTCGCAAGTCCAAGATCAGCTTGGAAATCTGTAGCCGTGGAGTTAGGGATCCAGTCTTTCAGCTTTGGCTTGAAATAAAAATAGTTTGTTGATGTGGCCCAAAGGGGCACAGTGGCAAGCCCAGCGGCATGGCCATCATGGTTATTCAACAAACGGTCCCAGCTGTCAGCGCATTTGAAGGTGTGATTGAAGGACATGCGCATGCTGCTGCTGATGACAACAACTTGAATGTCCAGCGGTAATGATCAAGAGGTCAACTTATGTTTGCAGCAACACCCAACCAGAATTCTTGCACTGCCGGCACTGCCCATTACTGTAGACACCACTCTTGCTGATGAATTTCCATCCCAAGATAACATACTCGCTCTGACAAAGATGGAGCTCCCCTTTTTCAAAGTAGTATCAAAATTAATCTGCACCAGCAGCATTTTATTGATTGTAACCCCAGTAGAAGATGAGGCATTCAAGACGTCGTGTTGGCCATCAAGAATTTCCGGCCAGACCAACGACCGACACCTGCCAGGCCGCTCAAAATCGTCCAGGAAATAGCTGGTGAGCTTCGGTCCTTGACCCATGCGCTCTATGGCTGTGCTCCGGAAGTGGAATATCGTAGCTGGGCTGACGCTGACGCTCGATTATCGAGATGGATCGTCCGGTTGTTTGATTATCCTTGAACAATTGGCCCATGAGTCACCATGAGTTACATGAGTCAGCATGAGTCACCATGAGTCACCATGAGTCGGCATGAGTCGGCATGAGTCAGCATGAGTCACCATGAGTCAGCATGAGTTACCATGAGTCAGCATGAGTCGGCATGAGTCACCATGAGTCACCATGAGTCACCATGAGTCAGCATGAGTTACCATGAGTCACCATGAGTCACCATGAGCCACCATAAGTCAGCATGAGTCACCATGAGTCACCATGAGTCGGCATGAGTCGGCATGAGTCGGCATGAGTCAACATGAGTCAGCATGAGTCAGCATGAGTCTGCATGAGTCAGCATGAGTCACCATGAGTTACCATGAGTCAGCATGAGTCAGCATGAGTCACCATGAGTCACCATGAGTCACCATAAGTCAGCATGAGTCACCATGAGTCACCATGAGTCACCATGAGTCGGCATGAGTCGGCATGAGTCACCATGAGCCAGCATGAGTCAGCATGAGTCAGCATGAGTCAACATGAGTCACCATGAGTCACAATGAGTCACCATGGGTCACAATGAGTCAACATGAGTCTTCATGAGTCAGCATGAGTCACCATGAGTCAGCGTGAGTCACCATGAGTCAGCATGAGTCGCCATGAGTCAGCATGAGTCAGCATGAGTCACCATGAGTCGGCATGAGTCACCATGAGTCAGCATGAGTCACCATGAGTCACCATGAGTCAGCATGAGTCAGCATGAGTCAGCATGAGTCACCATGAGTCACCGTGAGTCACAATGAGTCAACATGAGTCTTCATGAGTCACCATGAGTCACCATGAGTCAGCGTGAGTCACCATGAGTCAGCATGAGTCACCATGAGTCACCATGAGTCACCATGAGTCACCATGAGTCAGCATGAGTCAGCATGAGTCACCATGAGTCAGCACGAGTCACCATGAGTCACCATGAGTCAGCATGAGTCACCATGAGTCAGCATGAGTCAGCATGATTCAGCATGAGTCAGCATGAGTCAGCATGAGTTACCATGAGTCAGCATGTGTCACCATGAGTCAGCATGAGTCAGCATGAGTCAGCATGAGTCACCATGAGTTACCATGAGTGAGCATGAGTGAGCATGAGTCACCATGAGTCACCATGAGTCAGCATGAGTCAGCATGAGTCAGCATGAGTCACCATGAGTTACCATGACTCAGCATGAGTCACCATGAGTTACCATGAGTCAGCATGAGTCACCATGAGTTACCATGAGTCACCATGAGTCACCATGAGTTACCATGAGTCAGCATGAGTCACCAGGAGTCAACGCAAGCAAAAATGAATCAAACACTCTGAAATGACCCATGGAAGCATTGTACGCAATATCAGCGCAATTCAGGGGCAATGAGCCCATCTTCCAGTGGCGCGTTAAAACTTTGCGCATGTGAAGTTAGAACAATGCAATACTGTAGCCATGGCATGTTATGCTAGCTGGGCAACCCATTAGTCACAGATCAGGTGGAAGACATGGGTAGGTTGACACGTGTGGAAATGCTGCGGAATTAGGCCTTCATTCTTCATGATGTTATGGTCCATGGTGTTTTGAGATGCAAACTGAGGCGGAAACCCAGATTGTGTCCTCGACTACATCCCACGTCACGTGAAGTACATGGTAAGGCCCAAGTTAGCCGTTAGCCCAACCGATTCGAATTCAGCGGAACACTGGCACAGTTCGCCTTGCAACCTCGAAGCAGTGACGCCAGGGAACACCATCCGCTTGGGACGTGGGATCACCATCCGCGTGATGTCGCCAGGGAACTCCTGAAGAACGCTTTCAGATCAACGATGGAAAGGCACCTATCCAGGACTGCAAAAAGACTGGCTTGACTGGCTTGACATCTGAAGACACAGGCATAATCTCTCTCTGTCTGTCTGTCTGTAGGTAGGTAGGTAAGTATGTATGTATGTATGTAATGTAATGTAATGTAATGTAATGTAATGTAATGTAATGTTATGTATGTATGTGTATGTGTATGTGTATGTGTATGTGTATGTGTATGTGTATGTGTGTTTATATGTATATGTAATATGTATATGTATATGTATATGTGTATGTATATGTCTATGTATATGTATATGTATATGTCTATGTATATGTATATGTGTATGTATGTATATGTATATGTATGTATGTATGTATGTGTATATGTATGTATATGTATGTATGTATGGATGGATGTATGTATGTATGTATGTATGAAATGTAATGTAATGTAATGTAATGTATGTATGTATGTATGTATGTATATGTATATGTATATGTATATGTATATGTATATGTATATGTATATGTGTATGTATATGTATATGTATGTAATGTATGTAATGTATGTAATGTATGTAATGTATGTAATGTATGTAATGTATGTAATGTATGTTATGTATGTTGTGTATGTTATGTATGCAATGTATGCAATGTATGCAATGTATGCAATGTATGCAATGTATGCAATGTATGCAATGTATGCAATGTATGCAATGTATGCAATGTATGCAATGTATGCAATGTATGCAATGTATGCAATGTATGCCATGTATGCAATGTATGCAATGTATGCAATGTATGCAATGTATGCAATGTATGCAATGTATGCAATGTATGCAATGTATGCAATGTATGCAATGTATGGAATGTATGTAATGTATGTAATGTATGTAATGTATGTAATGTATGTAATGTATGTAATGTATGTAATGTATGTAATGTATGTAATGTATGTAATGTATGTAATGTATGGAATGTATGGAATGTATGGAATGTATGGAATGTATGCAATGTATGGAATGTATGCAATGTATGTAATGTATGCAATGTATGTAATGTATGCAATGTATGTAATGTATGTAATGTATGTAATGTATGTAATGTATGTAATGTATGTAATGTATGTAATGTATGTAATGTATGTAATGTATGTAATGTATGTAATGTATGTAATGTATGTAATGTATGTAATGTATGTCTGTTATGTCGTATGTATGTATATGTATGTATGTTTGTGTCTGTGTGTATGTAATGTATGTGTGTGTGTAATGTATGTAATCTGTACTGTCTGTAATGTATGTAATGTATGTAATGTATGTGTATGTATGTATGTAATGGTAATGTAATGTATGTAATGTATGTAATGTATGTAATGTATGTAATGTCTGTAATGTAATGTAATGTATGTATGTATGTATGTGTAATGTATGTATGTAATGTAAATGTAATGTATGTAATGTATGTAATGTATGTAATGTATGTAATGTATGTAATGGTAATGTATGCATGTATGCATGTATGCATGTAATGCATGTAATGCATGTAATGGATGTAATGTATGTAATGTATGTAATGTATGTAATGTATGTAATGTATGTATGTATGTAATGTAATGTTATGTAATGTTATGTATGTTATTTATGTATGTTATGTATGTCATGTATGTCATGTATGTCATGTATGTTATGTATGTATGTATGTATGTAATGTAATGTAATGCAATGTAATGCAATGTATGTAATGTATGTATGTATGTATGTATGTATGTATGTATGTATGTATGTATGTATGTATGTATGTATGTATGTATGTATGTTGTGAATTCTCTTAAAGCCAATCGATCAACTCCCATGGGGTAGTCTTCCAGTCATGTCCATGTCGGTCATGCCAGACTTGTGGGGTTCATGCATCAACCGATGCTTCATCCGATGGCGGTCCATTTGCAGGCCCAAAGAGGGGGTTGCACCTAGGCGGTGCCCTTGGTGAAAAAGGTGTTTTGCGTCTCAGGGTGGACGCTCGGTGAAGCCATTGGTGTGGCAATCATTGCTTGGGTTCCATAGGAGTGGACATCATTCATCAACCTGCATTCTTGAGGTGGTCCCCTGCCAGTGTTGGACTAGATTCCACATTGGTAGCGGAGGCACGTGCTCCTTAGGGCTCTCTGTACTTTGTGCCATCAATCCGGAGGTTTACATCGTGGCCAAGTTCTGAAAGCCGGCAAATTTTCCGTGTGTTTGCAAGTGATTTTCTTTGTGACTCGCTCTGAGTTCCTAACAATCGCCCTGGAAAGGAGTTTGGTCCAGAGAGATTTCTTGTGAATCCAACATGCCTGAGGGAGACGACCTCAGCTCTGCAGTTCCAGGCCAGACCAGTTCAGGTTCAGCTTCTCACCTACCGTGGCATTTGATATCATCGTTTGAACCAGGAACCACCGACTTGACCTCATACACAAAACGTCTGGAGTTTCTTGCGGGAATTTGGCCCAGTGAATATCTGAGTCAGCTAGCTCCTCGTGCTGCATTGCAATGCAAGGGTTCAGCTTTCCAGAAAGTCGTCCGGATTTCACCAGAAAAACTGAAGGTCAATGATCTCACTGGCGTAAAGCTTTTGGTATCAACACTGGGAGGAGTGTGGGGCAAGACAACCTTAGAAGACAAGTGTGAAAAGTTTGAAAGAGCCATTTATGGCATTTCTCAGAGATCGGATGAAAGTAATGAAAGCTACATGGCACGGCATGAGATTGTGTTTGAGGATGTGGTATCTCAAGGGGCTTCCTTGACTGACATGCGGGCATACATCCTTCTCAGGAATAGTGCCCTTTCTGCAGATGACAAGAAGCGTGTGTTGGTAGAGGCCAAGGGGAACCTGACATATGAAGCCGTCACTCAAGCCATTCGAATGCTCGGGGCCAAGTTTTTCCAAGAAGTGCAAGGTCAACAGAAAAATCACCGATCAAAAACATATGATGTCAACTATGTGCAAGAAGGTGATGAGGAAACCTTCTATGGTGACAGCTCAGAACATTCCTTTCTGGCTGACGGATCGGATCTTCCTGACATGATTGTCGAACAGTTTCTGACGGAAGGTGACGAGGATGCGCTTGTTGTGGCGCAATTTGAAGATGCCTTGATTGACGAGGTGCAGAACGACAATGAAATGAATGTTTTTCTGTCATCCTATGTTGAGGCCCGTCGGAAGTTAACCGAAAAGTCTCGCAGTCGTGGATTCTGGCCGATCAGATCGTCTTATGGTAGCAAGGGCTCTGGAAAGAAGGGGAAGAACAAAAACTTCTTCCGTTCCCGAAAACCTCTTGCTCTGCGGATCGCTGAAAGTGATTGCAGACTCTGTGGACAGAAAGGCCACTGGCGGGCAGAATGCCCAAAGCGTGGTCAGCTGAGTTCTGCAGCATCCGTGCCTCCTAAGTCGGCTGTGGCCAATGTCATGATTCCAGCCAGTGAAGTGTCCGATGATGATGCCGATGTCTTCGTGATGGAGCCGACCGGTACTGTCATGCCTGATGTCCAAGCCTGTGTCCAGGACTCCGTGTCTAATCAAGCCGAAAATTCACACTCCCATGTCTGTTTAGTAAGCTGGTCCCATAATGTACGTAACAGGCATAAAGGCTGGTACTATAAGCAGGTGTGTAATAGGCTGCAAACAGTTTTCCAGAACTCTGCATTGCCTGCATCCACCAGGATGATCCCTGATGAACGCAGTGTCCACCGTGCAACCCCCTCTGAGAAAACTGATGGAACGCCTGAGAGTGATTTTCGTTCAGAATTGGCAACCAGTCCGATGAAACCACATGTGCAGGTGAAGGCCAGTCCGAGAGTTTATCCAGCTACTGATGTATCCATGTTACATGAAGCCATGTTTTGCAACTGCCAAAACGTTTGGAATTGTAGACTTAGGTGCCTCTCAAACTGTCATGGGACAACACCAAGTTGAAGAATTTATGGACGGCTTACCTGTCTCAGTTCGCGATCGAGTTTTTGAACAGCCAGTGGAAATGATGTTTCGCTTTGGGAACAACAGCACTGTACCATGCAAGAAGGCCATTTTTGTTCCTATTGACAAATACTGGATCAAGATTGCCATTGTTGATTCCAAGACACCCTTCTTGATTTCCAACAATGTTTGCAGAAGTCTTGGAGCTGTCATTGACACATGCACTCAAAGCATCCGTTTCCAGCATCTGGATTGTGAGATACCGCTGCAGCTGTCCGGGAAGAAACTCTTTCTTTTGGACTTTTGTGAGTTAGCAGCCTTGCGACCACCGAAGACACATCCGATGTCCGAAAATGCAGCTGTCCCACCAGAACGTGTTTTCGTGTGTCAAGAACAATCTCAACCAGCAGACCTCCATTCAAAGTCAGAGGCAGGTCCACAGGTGTCGACAAGTGAACCAACATCAGTTGCGTATGAATCCCAACATCAATCACCACTACCGACCACTGCTGAATTTTTGTGTAACAATCATGTTTTCAGTCAGACAATAGATCAGGATCATCAAAAGGATTTGCAATCAACATGTGTTTCCAACGATGGATCCAACCATGACCATTCAGATCACCACAGCCTTCTGATCAGTGCGGAACCCGGCGTTTCGATCCATATTGCAGCTTCGCCCAGATCTCTTGGACCAGCAGCCTTGCCGAACGGTTCAATGCAGTGCAGACCAACCAAACCAAGGTCGAGAAAACCAACCGACTGATGACCATGACCTTCGAAGAGGTCGGTGCACTGACCATCCGTTTTGGGGAGAGCAAGTTGGGCCAGACCTACAAGCAGGTTGTGACCGAGGATCAGAAATACTGCCAGTGGTTCATTCGCAAGTTTGCGGCGAGTGGGAAGGAAGAACATCAGGAGTTTCTATTCTACCTGAACCTGTGGGTGGAACGCAAAGAGCTGGAGATGGGCATTCCCGATCAGATGAAACCACGTCCAAAAACCCAAGGTGGATCGGGAAGTGGGAAACCATCAGCTTCAGTGCCGACATGCATCGACCTGGAGACCGAGGAGGACACTTGGGATCGGATTTCATCCCGAGAGAATGTGATCGAGCAGAACAATGCCCGCCGCCTGGACATGATCGAAGATGCTCTCACACAGATGATGGGACAACTCCAGGTTCTGACGCAGGTAGCTCAAAACCAGAATGCCAGCCCCGCATAGCCGATCCAGCCACGACTCTGATGTTGGAACAACGCATTTCAGAGTTCAATCAGTTTGCCATGGACTATTTGGATGACAACATGGACGATGAATCTTTCACCCCTTCTGAGAATAATCAGGTTCTTCAGGAAATGTTAGTTTATGGTCGCAACCATGGATTTTTGGACAAGAACAACAAATTGTTGATGTCATCAAAACCCTTGATAGACTGTCTCGAAATCTACTGTGCTGAAGACAGCCAATTGACTCGACAGTGTAGAAACCAAAACATTCGAGCACTGCGATTTGGTTTGAAAGAAGGAGATTTGGGAACCATTGAGGGTACAGAAAAAATATTCCACATCCTGTACCGATACAGACCGAGTCATGTTTGGATGTCACCTAGATGCAAAGCCTGGTGTAAGTGGAACCAGTTCAATGCTGCCCGATCTTTGCAGGGTGCTCAGAGAGTTGTGACTACGCGAAAGGAAGATGCTGTGCACCTTCAGCTATGCGAAGCGGTCTTTTTGCATCAGCACCGGATGGGCCCCTTGTTTCACTTTCGCCTTGAACAACCTGTTGGGTCCGACATGCTGTATGAAGATGCTCTTCGGATGATCACCTCATGTTTGTTGCGAACTCGTTTGTGACTTATGCAAAGCCGGGAACCTTGTTCATCCCATCACTGGAAAACCACTTCAGAAGGGCCTTCAGGTTCTGACTTCTTCACAGGTGATGTCCAGATGTTTGGAACAGTTGCGTTGTCCACATGATCATGAACACAGTACAGTATCCGGAACTTTTAGAGATTCTCAAGGCAAAACGAAAAGGGTCTCAGAATATACTGAACTGTATGCTCGAACGTTTGTTCACAAGATTGCCAAAGCAATGATTGCCAGTTTGAAGATCGAGGAAAAGGCATGTATCCACCAGCATGTGGCATTACATGAAAGTACAGGTGATGGTGAATCCTCTCACTCTGAGGGTCCTGAAGTTAAGCGACGCAGATTGAATGCGAAGACGTCCAATCCGCCAGCTTATCCCAATCCACCAGGTGTCGATGCGAAGACCGAAAGTTCCCCTAGAGGAGTGTCCGAAGATCTACCCACTTCTGCAAGCGTGGCAGACATTTTGTCCCAAGGCGCAAAGATAGCACCTCGTGTTGGAAAGATTGTGCTGGAACGGGGTGAATTCTTTGAACACATTCAACTGGCGTTTCCTCAATATGAAATTCGTGTTGTTGAATTGTGCAAAGGGACAGATCGCTTGCGCAAGCCTCCAATTCGATTAATGCCCAAAGAAGCACCTTGGCGTCTTTCCATGGGTTTGCACCGACATCAGCTTGAACCTGTTGATCTAGGTCAGTGGATGCAATGGGAACACCTAAGTAACCGACAGTTGACAAGCCAATCACCTCCACTGAGATTGTTAATTACCATTTTTGCCCAGATCCGTGACACCAATCAACTTGAACGACCAAACATGTCCTTACCTGATGCCAGAGTCCAGAAACTATCACCGCCTTTTTATCAAAACAACCAGTTTTCAGAAAAACCATCAGAGGTTCATGGTCAGAACAAGCCAGATGACAATGATGAAAACATGAAATTGTCTCAGCCTGAACAAGTCCATCCACAAGATGATTCGATGGAACCTGCCAAAGAAGATCCAATGAAACTGACTTCCGAGCTGAAATCTGCATGTACATCTCATGGTCCAAAGTTTCGTGCGCTGCCGAAAGAAACACAACAATGGATTTCCAAAATCCATTACAACCTTGGCCACCCGAATCACCACAAATTATATAATGTGCTGCAACAGCAAGGGTATAGCACCGAGATACTCCAAGGTTTGAGCGATTTTCGTTGCAACACCTGCCATGAGATGCAAGCACCGCGTATTTCCAGACCTGCAGCTCTCTCAGAAGTCAGAGAGTTCAATGATTGTGTCGGCTGCGACCTCATCACTTGGACTGCAAAGACTGGACGAAGTTTTACTTTTTTACATTGTGTTGATAGTGCCACTAATTTCCAACTTGCCATGCCTGTGTTTCGAACTGATGCCCAAACATTGTTTGATGCCTATCTTTCCAGCTGGACTCAATGGGCTGGACCATGCAAACAGTTGATAATTGATAATGCATCCCCGTTGTGCTCAGACCAGTTTGCTCAGTTCATGCAAGGTCAAGACACACATCTCCGCGTTGTTGCTGCGTACGCACATTGGCAGATGGGAAAAACAGAACGTCATGGAGAAATCATTCAACAGATGTTGTCCAAGTATGACCATGATCAGCCAATTGAGAATGCCGAAGCTTTTCAACATGCCTTGCGACATTGCTGTCAAGCAAAGAACTCCCTCTCGAGGGTCAAGGGATACACACCTGAAATTCTAGTACTTGGGAAAGCCAACCTTTACCAGGTAGTTTGTGTGATGAGATGCCCACAGCATCACAATTCCTTGCCGACAGTGACACGCCCGAAGGCATTCAGTTTCGCCAGCAACTTTTGAAGCGAGAGTGTGCACGCAAAGCTTTCATAGCTGCCGACAACAGCGACAAATTGCGTAGGGCATTCCTCAGAAGACAGCGTCCGTACAGAGGAAATCATAGTAGTGGTTCCTTTGTCATGTTTTGGCGTCCGGGTAGAGGTGAGCTTCCGGGTCAATGGCATGGGCCGGCTCGGGTTATCATCCAAGAATCCAATCATGTTGTGTGGATTTCCCACAGTCGAGTGTATCGTGTTGCTCCAGAACATGTCAGGACGTTGTCAGAACGTGAAGCCCCGCAATTTGGATCACATTTGGCTACAGGTCCCATTGATGATCTGCCCCGTGATGCCGGAAAAGGAGTGTTTCAATATGAAGATCTCACAGAAGTTGTCAATCCACTACCTGTAGCAGAAACAGCCATTGAAGCGACCCCAGGTAACATGGTACCAACTATATCCATTGAATCACAACTCAACCAACCTGACTCAGAACCCAGCAATCCTCACGATGCAGTTCCATCAATAGCACCTTCCAATGAATATACACCTACTACACCTTTGAGTAATGCTCCAAATCCAAATGAAATTTCAGATGAACCAACAGATCCGAAAGACATTCCTGTGCCCGAATCTGATGGTGATGAACTGTCAGTCGAAGACTATTGGCTTGTGCAAAAGGATAAGCTCATCCGTGTCCACCAGCAGCCTCGAATCCAGGCATTTGATCCCAGTTCAGTCGGAGACTGCCCTGTAAACATACTATGTGTCAGTGGCGACCGTTTTTCTGCAGGAAATGCTCCAAATCAAAACTTATGGTCCCACAGAGACAGATGGGGAGACGAAGGAAGTCACTGGGAAATGACACAACCCTGGACCGGAATGACCATTTTTCAGGTTGTATCCGAAGAAACATTTCTCATCAACCATGTGGAAGATATCCTCCATCTTGATCAAAACCAAGGCTTTGAATTTGAGATCTTTTTCACAGATGATGATTTTGCCTCCACTGCCGCTGAACCTGAAAATTTGCCAACATTCCTTGCTGCTGCGGCGAAGCGGCAAAGAGCTGAAGTGAAGGTCCGTGACCTTAATCCAGAACAACTTGCCGAATTCCAACAAGCCAAGCCCAAGGAACTTGACCAATGGTTAGCAACCGAAACTGTCAGAAAAGTACTGAGACATCAAATCCCTGAACAAAACATCCTTCGGTGTCGCTGGGTACTAACATGGAAAGAGTTGGATGAAGTCGACAGAGCCAAAGAAGGAAAATCCCGAAAGGCAAAGGCTCGACTTGTAATCCTGGGCTATGAAGATCCTGACATCACCAATATTCCCCGTGATTCACCAACCCTACAAAAGGAATCTAGGTCTCTGCTACTACAGTTGTGTGCTTCCCGACAGTGGGTAATACAGAGCTTCGATATCAAGACTGCCTTCCTAAGAGGTTCTCGACGGGATAACAGAACTCTAGGCCTTGAACCCCCAGCAGAACTTAGAACCAAACTCCATATGCGTGAAGATGAAATCTGTGAACTTTTGAAATCAGCATATGGATTGGTAAATGCACCGGATCTGTGGTATCAAGAGTTGAAAGAAAGCCTATTGGCCTTGAACTTTCAAATGAGTCCCTTGGACCCCTGCGTTTTCACATTGGCAGACGACACCGGATATTTACATGGTGCCATTGGTATGCACGTGGATGATGGTCTGTGCGCTGGTGATCAAATGTTTCAAGCTGCCTTACAGAAGCTGGAAACTAAGTTTCCTTTTGGATCCAAACGGTGTCGTGATTTTACCTTTACTGGAATTCACATTGAACAAGATGAGAGTGGTGATATTCATTTGGACCAAACTTCTTATGTGCAAAACATTGATCCCATTCATATTGATCGTCATCGCAGAAAAGATGAACAAACAACTGTCAATGAGTTGGAACGTCAAGGTCTCCGTGGACTTATAAGTTCTTTACAATATGCTGCCACCAATACCAGACCAGATATTGCCGCACGACTCAGTCTGCTTCAGTCAAAAATTAACTGCGCCAAGATTGCAGGCCTGCTGGATGCAAATCGGCTTCTAGGTGATGCGAAAAGTATGCTCACGTCAAAGTGACCATTTCCAGCATTCCAGAAGATCAGATTCGCATGATCGCGTACTCTGATGCCAGTTTTGCAACACGAGACAAGCAACATAGCCAGAAAGGGATGTTGATACTAGCTGCTCATCAAGATGTGTTTCAACAAAAGATTGCATTGGCTAGTCCCATATCTTGGTCATCAAAGAAGATTGAACGTGTTGTTGCAAGCACCCTGGCTGCAGAAACCTATGCTCTTTCATATACCGTGGATACGCTTAATTGGGTTCGGCTAGCATGGGAATGGCTTCGTAACCCCAATACTCCATGGAAAAATCCTGAGAAGGTTTGGAAACAATCATCACCAGGAATTGCAGTGATTGACTGCAAATCACTTTATGATGTCTCACAAAGAATACCACACCACAATGTCAAGAACATCGAACCCTAATAGAAGCGCTTGTCATCAAGAGTCACCTGAGCACTGGACTACATCCTCACTGGGTGCATTCAGCTGCGCAACTTGCCGATGCCCTGACGAAACATATGGATAGCTACCGCTTGAGGGAGTTTCTGAAACATCGGGGATGCTGCCTTCACGACATAGACGAAGTCCTTAAGCAAAGAGCCGACAAGAAAGCCCAAAGAAATTGGTTGTCCAACACCATGCAAAACCAAGGTTCCTCCTCCTCAAGCCTTGTTGGGGAACAAAAATGAGATAGTGTAAATGTATAAATATCGAATTTTGTTGTTGAAAGATTGAAATTTTGGGAGTGTGAATTCTCTTAAAGCCAATCGATCAACTCCCATGTGGTAGTCTTCCAGCGTCTTAGGGTGGACGCTCGGTGAAGCCATTGGTGTGGCAATCATTGCTTGGGTTCCATAGGAGTGGACATCATTCATCAACCTGCATTCTTGAGGTGGTCCCCTGCCAGTGTTGGACTAGATTCCACAGTATGTATGTATGTATGTATGTATGTATGTATGTATGTGTATGTATGTTATGTATGTATGTATGTATGTATGTATGTATGTTTGTATGTATGTATGTATGTATGTATGTATGTTTTGTATGTTTTGTATGTAATGTATGGATGTATGTAATATTATGTAATGTAATGTTATGTTATGTATGTATGTATGAATGGATGTATGCATGCATGCATGCATGCATGTATGTATGTATGTATGTAATGTATTGTATGTAATGTATGTAATGTATGTAATGTATGTAATGTATGTAATGTATGTAGTGTATGTAATGTATGTAATGTATGTAATGTATGTATGTATGTATGTATGTTTGTATGTATGTATGTATGTATGTATGTATGTAATGTAATGTTATGTAATGTAATGTAATGTAATGTTATGTTATGTTATGTATGTAGTGTATGTAATGTATGTAATGTATGTATGTATGTGTGTAATGTAATGTAATGTAATGTTATGTTATGTTATGTAGGTATGTTTTGTAAGTTTTTTTTTTAAAGTAATGTATGTAATGTATGTATGGAATGTATGGAATGTATGGTATGTATGGTATGTATGGTATGTATGGTATGTATGTATGTATGTAAGTATGTATGTATGTATGTATGTGTGTATCTATGTTTGCATGTAATGTAATGTAAGGTAATGGTATGTAATGTAATGTAATGTAGTGTAGTGTAATGTAATGTAATGTATGTAATGTAATGTAATGTAATGTAACGTAATGTATGTAATGTATGTATGTATGTATGTATGTATGTGTGTAATGTAATGTAATGTTATGTTATTTTATGTTATGTAGGTATGTTTTGTAAGTTTTTTTTAAAATGTAATGTATGTATGGAATGTATGGAATGTATGGTATGTATGGTATGTATGGTATGTATGTATGTATGTATGTATGGTACGTGTGGTATGTATGGTATGTATGTAATGTAATGTGATGTAATGTAATGTAATGTAGTGTAATGTAATGTATGTAATGTATGTAATGTATGTAATGTATGTAATGTATGTAATGTATGTAATGTATGTAATGTATGTAAATGTATGTATGTATGTATTTTTTTTTGATATGTATGTATATATGTTATGTATGTATGTATGTATTAATGTAATGTAATGTAATTTAATGTAATGTAATGTAATGTAATATCATGTAATGTCATGTAATGTATGTAATGTATGTAATGTATGTAATGTATGTAATGTATGTGTGTGTATGTATGTATGTAAGTATGTATGTATGTATGTGTGTATCTATGTATGCATGTAATGTAATGTAATGTAATGGTATGTAATGTAATGTAATGTAGTTTAGTGTAATGTAATGTAATGTATGTAATGTAATGTAATGTAATATAATGTATGTAATGTATGTATGTATGTATGTATGTAATGATTGTAATGTATGTATGTATGTAATGATTGTAATGTATGTATGTATGTATGTAATGTAACGTAATGTAATGTATGTATGTATGTATGTATGTGCATGTATGTGCCTGTATGCATGTGCAAGTATGTGCATGTATGTGAATGTATGTGCATGTATGTGCATGTATGCATGGATGCATGTATTCATGTATGCATGTATGCATATGCATGTATGCATGTATGCATGTATGCATGTATGCATGTATGCATGTATGGATGTATGGATGTATGTATGTATGTATGTATGTATGTAATGTATGTAATGTATGTAAGTATGTAATGTATGTAATGTATGTAATGTATGTAATGTATGTAATGTATGTAATGTATGTAATGTATGTAATGTATGTAATGTATGTAATGTATGTAATTTATGTAATGTATGTAATGCATGTAATGTATGTAATGTATGTAATGTATGTAATGTATGTAATGTATGTATGTATGTAATGTATGTAATGTATGTAATGTATGTAATGTATGTAATGTATGCAATGTATGTAAGGTATGTAATGTATGTAATGTATGTAATGTATGTAATGTATGTCATGTATGTAATGCATGTAATGCATGTAATGGATGTAATGGATGTAATGTATGTAATGTATGTAATGTATGTAATGTATGTAATGTATGTAATGTATGTAATGTATGTAATGTATGTAATGTATGTAGTGTATGTAATTTATGTAATGTATGTAATGTATGTAATGTATGTAATGTATGTAATGTAATGTAATGGTATGGTATGGTATGGCATGGCATGGCATTGCATGTATGAATGTAACTATGTATGCATGTATGTGTATCTATGTATGCATGCATGCATGTATGCGTGTATGTATGTATGTATGTTTGTATGTATGTATGTATGGTTTGTATGTTTTGTATGTTTTGTATGTATGTAATGTAATGTAATGTAATGTTATGTTATGTTATGTTATGTAGGTATTTATGTATGTATGTATGCATGCATGCATGTATGTATGTATGTTTGTATGTATGTATGTATGTATGTATGTATGTAATGTATGTAATGAATGTAATGTATGTAATGTATGTATGTATGTAGTGCATGTAATGTATGTAGTGTATGTAATGTATGTCATGTATGTAATGTATGTAGTGTATGCAATGTATGTAATGTATGTATGTATTTGTGTAATGTAATGTAATGTAATGTTATATTATGTTATGTTATGTTATGTAGGTATGTTTTGTAAGTTTTTTTTTTAAAATGTAATGTATGTATGATATGTATGATATGTATGGTATGTATGGTATGTATGGTATGTAATGTATGTATGGAATGTATGGTATGTATGGTATGTATGGTATGTATGTATGTATGTATGGTATGTATGGTATGTATGGTATGTATGGTATGTATGTAATGTAATGTAATGTACTGTAGTGTAGTGTAATGTAATGTATGTAATGTATGTATCTATGAGTATGTATGTATGTATGAATGTATGTTTTGTATGTTTTGTATGTTTTGTATGTTAAGTATGTATGTATGTAGCGTAATGTAATGTAATGTAATGTTATGTAGGAATGTATTTATGTATGTATGTATGCATGTATGTATGTATGTATGTATGTTATTATTTATGTATGTATGTATGTATGTATGTATGTTTTTAAGTAATGTATGTATGTATGTATGTATGTATGTAATGTAGTTATGTATGTATGTAATATAATGTAATGTAATGTAATGTAATGTATGTAATGTAATGTAATGGAATGGAATGGAATGGAATGGAATGTAATGTAATGTAATGTCTGTATGTATGTAACGTAATGGAATGTAATGTATGTAATGTATGTATGGTATGTATGTATGCATGGTATGTATGTAATGTAATGTAATTTAGTGTAATGTAATGTAATGTAATGTATGTAATGTATGTATGTATGTATGCATGCATGCATGCATGTATGGTATGGTATGGTATGGTATGGTATGGTATGGTATGGTATGGTATGGTATGTATGTATGTATGTATGTTATGTATGTTATGTATGTTATGTATGTTATGTATGTATGTATGTATGTAATGGAATGTAATGGAATGCAATGTAATGCAATGTATGTAATGTATGTATGTATGTATGTATGTGTGTGTGTATGTCTGTATGTATGTATGTATGTATGTGTATGCATGTGTATGTATGTATGTATGCATGGGTGGATGTATGTATGTATGTTTGTTTGTATGTATGTATGTATGTGTGTATGTATGTGTGTATGTATGTATGTATGCATGCGTGTATGTGTGTATGTGTGTATGTGTGTATGCATGTGTGCATGTGTGTATGTGTGTATGTATGTATGTATGTATGTATGTATGTGTATGTACGTGAATGTATGGATGCATGGATGCATGGATGCATGGGTGCATGGATGCATGGATGGATGGATGGATGGATGTATGTATGTATGTATGTATGTAATGTATGTAATGTATGTAATGTAATGTAATGTAATGTATGTATGTATGTATGTAATGTATGTAACGTATGTATTCATGTTTGTATGTATGTATGCATGCATGCAAGTATGTATGTATGTATGTCTTATTTGTAATGCATGTAATGTCTGTATGTATGTAATGTATGTAATGTATGCAATGTATGTAATGAATGTATGTATGTATGTATGCATGGGTGGATGTATGTATGCATGGGTGGATGTATGTATGCATGGGTGGATGTATGTAGTATGTTTGTTTTTATGTATGTATGTGTGTATGTATGTGTGTATGCATGTATGTATGTATGTATGTATGGGCATGTATGTATGTATGAACGTGCATGTATGTATGTATGTGTATGTATGTGAATGTATGGATGCATGGATGCATGGATGCATGGATGGATGGATGGATGTATGTATGTGTATGTATGTACGTATGTACGTATGTACGTATGTACGTATGTACGTATGTACGTATGTACGTATGTACGTATGTACGTATGTACGTATGTACGTATGTACGTATGTACGTATGTACGTATGTACGTATGTACGTATGTACGTATGTACGTACGTATGTATGTATGTATGTAATTTATGTAATGTATGTAATGTATGTAATGTATGTAATGTATGTAATGTAATGTAATGTAATGTAATGTAATGTAATGTAATGTATGTATGTATGTATGTATGTATGACATTGTAGTACTAGAAATGTTGTGCAAAGGATAGCCCATCAAGACGCATGGGTTTAGAGGCATATTGGAGCAGATAGTATACCCTCTGTTTGACTTCAAAATCTTTCATTGCCCCTTTTCAGGGCGGCCGAAAAATTATGTCCTATCCATTAAGTAATGGGCAAATGCCTGACTCCAGAATCCACAGCAAGGAGCACGACCACAGATGCGCTGCCGCATGTTGCAGTTGAATTGCAGCAGGGAGAAACTTGGAGCCAATTGGGTATGGGCCCAAGCTTCAGAAATTCCTAATGGTTTGCAAGGGTTGTATGGGCGGTGGACAGGCAGTCACAGTTTCTTGTACCTTTTCACGTGTGCTTTCTTGGCTTAGTGTACCAGGCGGCAGAAATACATGTGGCATGCCTCAAAAGCGAAGGGGCCCAAACAATGTGGCAATGCAGGGACAGACACCACTTGGATGGATTTAAATGGCTTGTCACAGGTTGTCACCACGGCTGGGCCCAGGACATCCATGTCATTTTCAAGATCTCTGACCAGGGTGGCGGCATGCCAAAGCGCGTGCAACGTGAGGCCATCCAATCGCTCCGTGATGCTGCAAAACTTGCAGGGCCTTGTGTGGATGCAAGTGCGCACGGCAATCCTTGTGATGGTATGTGAGTGGCAACCTACAGAATATAAGATATCATTTACAACCTTAACAGCTATACTGCACATACATACATACATACATACGTACGTACGTACGTACGTACAAACAAACAAACAAACAAACAAACAAACAAACATACACACATACACACATACATACATACATACATACATACATACATACACATACATACATACATACATGCATACATACATACATACATACATCCACCCATGCATGCATGCATACATACATACATACATACATTCATTACATACATTGCATACATTGCATACATTACATGCATTACAAACAAGACATACATACATACATACATGCATACATACATACAAACAAACATACATACATACATACGTTGCATTGCATTGCGTTGCATTGCATTGCATTACATTACATTACATTACATTACATACAAACATACATACATGCATACGTACGTACATACATACATACATACATACTTAGAATTACTTCGATACATACATACGTACGTGCATACGTACGTGCATACACACACACACATGCATACGTACATACATACGTACGTACGTACATACAAGCAAACAAACATACGTACATAGATACAGACATACGTACGTACATACGTACGTACATACAAACATACATACATACATACATACATACATACACTCATACACGCATACACAGATACATGTGGCAGGGCCGACGATCCAAAACCAACACTGGCAGCACTGACCTGATGATGGACCTTGTCCTCAAGGAAGCAGACGGTTCTCCCAAACCAAGATGGGATAAATGTTCAGCCGTACATGGATCACCAAGAGATTGTCCTCAACCTCACACCAAATGATTTCACCTGGAATTTCAAGGATAGCTTCACCCAAGCGCATCCAAGCGCCCAAACCATCAAGCGCACAGCGCTCTACCTTTTGCTCACCCGTGGCCTTGAGCCGGATGCTATGCCGTTCAAAGGCTGCAACATCTCTGACCCCTATTGGACAATCGAAGGCTGGATCTTAAAGTTTCGATTGTGATCCCTTATTTTCTATGTTTTTGTTTACCCATGTAACCCCATATTTGCGGATGGCATTTTGCTTCAGTGTCATGTCTTTGTCATAAATCCCGAACTCTCCAAGTTGAAGGACGGTGCGGAAGTAGGTCGCGTCCAATTTGTCAAACAGTCAGCAAGCATGATTGCAGTAGATACCCAGCGACATGTCGTGTGATTTCGAGATTGTTCTTTCAGGAGCACCTACCTCTATTGTTGTCCTCCATTCCTCATAGTGGGGGACTGCATTTTTGGTAATGAGGCAATGAGGCCAAAAAGAGATTTACAATCAGTGATCATTAGCTCCTTATGTTCCCCTTCAAGTGATCTTTCTGGCCCGTGCCAAGCGAAGTCTGGACTTTTGCTGAATCCCCACATCCATCTTATCCAAGTTAGCCTGTCCAATGAACTTGACATGGAGTATGCCTAGGCACTTAGTGTAGATCTCACAACCCGACCAACCTGCTTAGAATGCCAGACGATGGGGGAAAACTCAGTTGTTTCATTCTGGGCAAGTTTGGGGGTTCATGCCATGATGATAAGGCCCTGATGGGCACTGAGTTGTTCGGCCGATGCGAAGCTAGCACCTCCAAAGCTGGCAAGCACACGTCCTCTAAATGAAGTGGTCTCACAACAACTGATGTGTCGCGAAGGACTCGGTTTCCTTCCATGATTGTTTCGACAGTTGCAAGTTGGCCACTTTCGTGGCAATATCAGGCCTAAAGTGGACTGCTGCATGCTGGATGCCTCCGCAGAGTCCTCGTAGCTAAGTCATTTCTTGATTAGTGATGGGACTCAGTGCATCATGTCTTCTGATTTTTGGGATGCCTATTGGGCTTATTTTGTGGATATATCTGCTTTGGTTTACCTTATGGAAAAATCGGGCAGTTGCTCTATGTCTAAACCGGTGAATTTAAACTTTCCAAATTCTGGGGTTCCAAAGGGTCATGTTTTTTGCAGTTTTTCAAGTGCTTCTTCAAACAATTGGTTTCCTCCCCCGATGCCATCGTCCACGTGAGTTCAATTCCCTCTAGTTTTGCAGGATCTTTTGGATTTCTGAGGAGAAAGAGACAATTATCCAGGGGATGTGCCGCAAAACTAAACCATTTTCTTCAAGTCTTTCTCGAACTTACCTATAGAACAAGAGAGAGGCATCAACCCTTTCGTATGCATTTCCCTGTAGTAAGCAAACTTGGGTGTTTTCATACCCATGAGATTTCTGAGTTCAACTGGAGCTTCCATCGCTAACTCACGGTCATCGGACCTGCCCTTAAGGAACGCCGTAGTTATATCAAATGATTGAACTACCCATTTCTTACTTGAGATGGTTTGGAGAATCTGGATCCTGAAAGCCTTTTACCACTAGTCACTAGTCTTGCCTTGGCCTTTCCGCCGTTTGGGGAATTTGGGTCTTCTTTCCACGTTAGTATCCATCAAGAGGCAGTTTTGGTTTCTAGCCAACAGTTATATTCTTTCTGCTTCGCTGCTTGGGACAGCTTCTTTTCCTCAGTGTTCAGTTCACTGAAGACTGCTTCATTGCGGGATTTCTTGGCAGCTACCACGAGGCAATCCAGGTGAGCCTCAGTTTCTCGCAGAAACTTGTGCAACTGCTGATTGGGGATATCAAAAGTGAACGAGGTGCATGCAGCTTGGATCTTCTCGGATTCTGGCCAGTGAGTGTCTTGATCTTCGATAATAGTGTCATGATAATGGTGGCATTTTCTCGGATAATGGAATTATATACTGGTTCCATGTTAGCGTCGGTTGCTTCACTGGCATGGTCCGTGTGGAAGCTGGCTGTATCAGCTGCATGTTCATCATTCATTGAATTCTCCTCGACAGATGGTGTGGCGATAGGAGATTCTGGAACTGGTGTCGCGGATGATGATGCCATGGGAGAGTCGGGAACTGGTGTTTCCATGGTTTCTCTCAGGTTCTCTTGTGCTCTTAAACGCTCTTGTTCTTGATTTTGAAGATCAGATGATATTCTTCGATTGGGTTCTTCTTCTGGCTGTGATCTTAGGTTAGGGTTATGGTTATCTTCATGATCAGGGTTATTTTCTTCGGGTTCTAGATTACTAAGATCATAGTACTGGAAGAGTCCACTTCTTTCGCTGAGCTGTTCTTGGAGTCTTCTGGCCATCTGCTGCAGTTGTTCCTGAGATGATGTTTGCGCAAACACAAACGTGGAATGCCTTTGAAATTCACGAAGTGACACTGGTCTCAAGTTCTCTCGGGCACACCTCAAAAGTCGATTCAAATTAGATATCCAGCAATGGTTCTGGATTCGGAGCAAACGACCTCTACCGGACCGTTCCAACGCCCTTTTTCCAGCATATTAGGAGACTTACGTTTAACCCTTACATGCACAATTGTCCGCATGACCAACTATGGATTACGCGAGTGCTCTCCTGATGGCTGAGCTGTTGCCGGCATATGCAAATGCGGTTTTGGCAGCTGTTCGTAATTCCACCTGATCGAGGCAGAAAGCTTGGATGCCTTGCCGAGAACGGCCTGTTCTGCGCTGTAACCGGATATTATGGCCATGGTGTTCTTTGCATGAAAACATTGAAACAGGGCTTCCTCAAAATGCTGAACATCTTTGATGGGGTTATCCTGGTCGATTCGGTCAAGCATGTCTTGGATTATACCACCATGTCGTTCTATCCTACCTCTTTGCCATGATGGTGCTGAGGAGAGTATAGGCTGGAGTGCATTTTCTTGCAGGAAAAGTTTCCATGGCTCAGCTATGAATTCCCCTCCTTGATCGTGTGTAATTTGTTTTGGAATACCGGCCCATTGGATCCACATGTCTTTAACCCCTTTCGTTAGTAAGGTACTATCCCTCATCGTTATACCCAAGGTGAAAACGAGTGGCTTCACCAAGGATGTGGATTATGTAGACGGATAACCCATTACTACTTTTCCAATGAAACCCATCTATGGATATTCTTTCATTGAACTCAAGAGGGTCTTTCAGGTTCCCAGGAGTGGACTTTTGTGGAGCCTGTCTCTTGGAACAGGATTCACAATGATAATCTTTGGCACCTTCCACTAACTGCGGTTGGGCATGCATCTCGGAAAGATGTTTGGCCAGCTTCTCTGCAGTTGGATGTCCCAAGTTTCTATGGAGTTTGCGAACAGTGCCTTTGTCAGTTTCATTCACAGAGAGAACTTTGGGCCTGACACCTGTGGCGGATAAGGAGTCTAGGGTGGAACATCAACCTGGCTGCCCGAGCCTCGCTGCTCAACGCTCTGTGGACATGCAACTGACACTGTGGGACATTCTGAAGGCAAATCACAGACTTCGCTGCGATCGGCAGGGTCTTCCCTATCTTCTTTCCAAGAAGACACAGATCATGACATGACTGGGCTGGGCCCTTCGGTGCTGTCTGAGTTGACATCTTGGACCATTCTTCACATCCTAGATCTTCTATGGATCGGGAAGCTCGATGCAGGATCATAGTGTGTCGGAACGGAAATTCATCACGCCACATTTGATCACCAGCAATGTATCGGTCGAGACCCTTGCCAGCCTTGATCACTCCAATGCGATCTTGGGGAAACAGTTTCTACTTCGTGCATTGGATTGGTCGATGATCGAATGCTTTTTTTCGGGAGGTCTAGCCGCATACGTTCGAAAATTGGATGCCATGGTGATTCAGGTGCTGGCTGTCCTGTGTTGGAAGGACTGTCAAGATGGTAAATGGGTTTTTAAATTGGCCCATTCTTATTGTTCATTATCCCCTTTACTATGTTCTTCGCCAGTGTTCTGGGATAAAAGCTCGCATACTGTGACAGCTTCATGGAGTGGTTTCGGAAATGGCATTGACCTGCTTTTTGGGTATGTTCATGTTGATGGTCACACAACCTACTGTCAAGGCTGCCCCACATGTCTATTGATGAGGTCTGTATATAGTATACATGTTTTCTTTTCAAGGTGACTGGAATTCTCAGGGTGTCTCAAACCAAACATGCATTGGTCTAGCTTGGCTGACAAGGATGCACTCATGAAATCGCTCAATGCACTTTGATGCCAAACGGCGGATGTCCAAGGGTTCTCGATGTGAGCGTGCCGACCTTCGGAAAGTTGAATCTTTGCAATCAAATTGCAAAGTTTGACATGAACGAGTGCTGATCTTTGTTCTCGGCAAACTCGGTGGAACCCCTGCAGGCTTCTCTGAGCATCTAACCTATTCCACGAGCTGTTCGGGTTGGCATACACTTAAAAAAGATCCCGCTGCTCACACTTATTGTTACCCCCTTTGATGATCTTACAAACCTCTTTCATCCACGCAACTTCTTCTTGATCAGTGACAGCTAACTCCTGTCTGCAGGGCTTGTCAAAACGAATGGACTTCAGCAGAACTGGCTGCCACTCACTAGGTGAAGACTTGCTGCGGCACCACTGCTTCCAGGCGACGCCTGGTGATGCATTAGTTGGCGAAATCCTCGATGTCCTCGTGTAGTGGCCTGACCCTTTGAAGGTCCACGTACTTCACATACCCGTGATCCTGCTCGTACGTAATCACGTACGACTGGCCCGTGTTTTTGCGACCCGATGTGATCATCTTGGCTCCCAAGCATCCAGAGCGGCTTGACTTAGCGCAACTTGTCCTCCCCTTTGGTTCGGGAGTAGTGGGAACTGGTGGACGGGATTGGTGACCAGGAACTGGAATGCCAGCAATTTTCATGGGCTTCTTTCCACCATAGGTCTGGGTTATCATATGTGGCCCCAAAGCAACCGGCACCGAAGTACTGAGCATGTAGAGTTGGGCCTGTTGGCGCATTTTGGGACTGCGCGTTCTCGGCCTCCATCTCGATGTTCCCAGACGTCTGACGGTGCGCCATTCGAATGGCTTGGGCTCACAGAGGCTGACGTCACTTGGATCCGACCTGTGATCAGCTTGCTGAGCTCCATCAACTTCCTGGCGCGTCGGCATGGTCTTGGGAACACAAACCTGGAGGAGGCGTCAGGGCACGATCTGCTTCGGATGGACGCGGGCTGTCTTGGCAGAGATCTGCCACATCAATCACAGACAGTCCATTCATGTTCTCATGCAAGGGAAGTGAACGCTTCAGGGTTTCGAGATAGCATGAACTCTGACCTAAATCGATCACTGCACCAAGTGATTCCATGGCTTTGGTTGACAGAGGAACGGTGTTGCCTTTGGCGCTACTTCAACAAGCAACCAAATCTTCAACCTGCCCTGGATCAGCGGAATCTGAAGTTGTTTGAAACTGTAAGCCACTTGGTTGTTCCCAAAACGGAAACCTATCTTGCTGGGTTTCTCTTTGACATGGCTGCGGACACACTCAGGAAGCTTTTTGAGCAAAGCAGGCACGTGATCAACTCCTATTACGCTACGGCTTGCGCCTGTGTCAAGGATAGCCATCCCTTTGTTGACACCGGCTGAGCATGACGCCTGGTGAATTTGGTCCTCTGGGTAAGGGTCATCACGTTGCAACATCGTCGGAAATAGCCTCTCCAACGGCTTCGAACTCTTCCTGACAGTGGCGGTGTCGGCAGGCACATGGTTGACATGGTTCTTGTCTTCATTCTGATCGCCGCTGGTCTCTTGCTTTCCATGAAATTTTCCTCGCCATTTATATTTTTATCCCCGTTATTCTTCATCTTATTCATGTGTGAATTTGCCTTGTGCTGGGACAATCTGGTGGCTTGGCGACGGACAGACGAACTAATGAGGGACTTGGCCGGAGGCAAGCATGGCTTCACGCTTTGTACAACGAAACATGATTCCAAACTCTTATCGGAGTCCTCATCAGAGACTTCAAAGTGCACCTGCAGCAAGTCATCATGGATGTCGCCCTCATCACAGACCAAGTTGGCAGTTTCGCGGGTTTGCTCACGTTTCAGGCATTCTGCCTTCCAGTGTCCCAAGGCCCCGCATGATCTTGCAATGTGTCCTTTAAATCCTTGCCAGCAACTCATCCTTGCTGCTTCGAGGACCTCCCTTTCGGAACCATTTTCCCTGGTCTTTGCCGCTCTTGCAACACCTGGAGGGCCAGAAGCCTCGTGAGCGCCTGCGCTTACTGATGCGCTGGCGCGCCTCTTGGTGGCTGAGCAAGGCAGATTGTAACTCAGGGATGTTCTGCATCATATCTTCAAAGTTTCTTCCGAATTGTTGAATCAGAAGGGCATCTTCGTCGCCATTCAGTGCCATGCACTCGAGGTTCTCAACGTTGAGGGCATCCTCCTCTTCGGCTTGCACATAGTAAACATTCTGGGCCTGATTGTCCTCATCTTTAGAGACATTGGTTGCCTCAGCATCTACGTAGTTGGTTGGGTAGATCTTTTTCTTGGGCTCGGTCGACAACACTGAGGTGGCTAACGTCCTCATAGACTGCCCCACCTTCTTCGTCTCCATGTCCCCCCCGGTCATTGTCAACATTTTCTTTTTGTCTTCCGGAGTCAAAACACTCTGCCTCAGCGACAGAAATGCGCGGAACTGTGACGCCGTCACATCCCCAAGCTCGCCCATTACTACCTAAAGGCGGTTCGTATAGCTTGTTGCAGAATCATCGGCCTTTTGTGTCGTCTTGTAGATTTGCTTTCTCAAACAGCTCGTAGGTCTTCATCTCGGCTGACTCCTCCCAGCTGGCCAATGCCGCTAGGAGAGTCTTGACACCTGTGGTTTTGTCCGTCAGCTTTGTTGGGTCTATGTTTCTGACTTGCCCCCACGCTGTACCTTGCACACCATGGCCAAGCGTGGAGCAAGCATGGGGCGATCTTTGTCAGGACAGATCGCATGCAGAAACTTCACCTTGTCGGTGTACTCACAAACATTGTCTACGGCGGGGTCAAAACTGGGCAACAAGTATAATGGCCACAGATTCTGGCTCTTGTCATCACTGCTGCTATTCATTTTGCCAACCAGGCTTTTCGCAGCACGGCAGCGAGCCCTCAGGCTCCACTACCAGTGTGGCTGGACCGACGATCCAAAGCCAACACTGGCAGCACTGACCTGATGATGGACCTTGTCCTCAAGGAAGTAGATGGTTCTCCCAAACCAAGATGGGATAAATGTTCAACCGCAAATGGATCACCAAGAGATTGCCTTCAACCTCACACCAAATGATTTCACCTGGAATTTCAAGGATAGCTTCACCAAAACATCAAGCACACGTCTTGAGCCACAAAGATCCGGATGCTATGCAGTTCAAAGGCTGCAGCATCTCTGGCCCCTATTGGACAATCAAAGGCTGGAAACGAGACCCAGGCAAATTCACACATACACACGTATGCGCACACATACACACATACACCCATACATAAATACATACCTACCTATCTACCTACCTACCTACCTACCTACCTGCGAAATTCCAACAGTACCAAAGTACTAACAACCTAACTCCAAGCCCAGCCTAAGTAAGACTCAAAGTTTCTCTTTGACACCAGGCATCTTTAGCCAGATCTTGAGCCAGATATTTGGCAAAGGTCTCATGCATGTAGAGCGGAGAAAAAGTGCCTATAAAGTTTCGCACGCCCCCTTGGACTAAAGTTCACTTTAAGTCCACATGAATTAGGCACTGCATGAGAAAGCTAAACAAAGTCACAAATCACGTGAACAAAGTTTTCGCACATTCATGCGAAGTGCTTGGCGCGCTGCGACACACAGTGACGATGATTCAAAGTACTTTCCAAATGTCAGCCTTGAAACACTATTCTCTGGACAAAAGTCACCAAAAACGTGACGTCCAAAGCGAATTCTTTCAGGTTCATAGCCCTGTTGACCTACAAACCCTGGTTTGTTTAGTTCAGCTAAGTAGGTCATTTTAAGCCAAAAAGAGACGGAGACAACCAAACAAGGTTTGTGTTTTTCCCCCTCAGCAGTCGATCTTTTCAACACAGGATCAGTGATCCTTCAACGTGCTGTAAAGCATTCTGTGCATGCAAAATGCAAGCGCCATGGCCAACTGTGGTCATCATCGAGAGGCAAAACCCAAACATTTGGGGGAACACCAAATGGCCCATCCGTGAACATCAGACTGTACACTGCCGATAACAGGCGCTGCAACAACTTTCAGTCAAGCATGACAGCATTTCATGATTGCCAAAAACACTTCAAACATCTTCACGCCACTTGACGTGCTTCCGAGAGACTTCAAACACTTCATAAACATGCAAAAAGAAGCGGACAACGCTGCAACGAAAAAAATAAGAGACTTGGAACGACAGGGAAAGACCCACAACGAAAACGCACGAGTTCAAACAAAAATGAAGGAGTAGAAATTAAGAGGAAGGACTTATTAAAAGAAGCGGACAACGCTGCAACGAAAAATAAGAGACTTGGAGACCCACAACGAAAACGCACGAGTTCAAACAAAAATGAAGGAGTAGAAATTAAGAGGAAGGACTTATTAAAAGAAGCGGACAACGCTGCAACGAAAAAAAAATAAGAGACTTGGAACGACAGGGAAAGACCCACGACGAAAACGCACGAGTTCAAACAAAAATGAAGGAGAGGCAATTAAGAGGAAGGACTTATTAAAAGAAGCAGCCAATCGAGTGGCCGCCAGTGGCCGCCAGTGTCCGCCAGCATTCTCTTCTCAGCGGCAGCCACTTGCAGCCACTTGCAGCCAATCGAGTGGCCGCAAGTGGCCGCCAGTGGCCACCAGTGGCCACCAGCATGCTCTTCTCATCGGCAGCCACTTGCAGCCACTTGCAGCCACTTGCAGCCAACCGAGTGGCCGCCAGTGGCCGCCAGTGTCCGCCCGCATTCTCTTTTCATCGGCAACCACTTGCAGCCACTTGCAGCCACTTGCAGCCAATCGAGTGGCCGCAAGTGGCCGCCAGAGCAAGTGGCCGCAAGTGGCCGCAAGTGGCCGCAAGTGGCCGCAAGTGGCCGCAAGTGGCCGCAAGTGGCCGCAAGTGGCCGCAAGTGGCCGCAAGTGGCCGCAAGTGGCCGCAAGTGGCCGCAAGTGGCCGCAAGTGGCCGCAAGTGGCCGCAAGTGGCCGCCAGAGCGGCCGCAAGTGGCCGCCTTTGCCAAAATCAAATTCGTGCCCTTCTGCACGCTCTCTGAAATGTTCAGTCATGTAAGGATCATGAAAGGCGGTGTTCGCCTTCAATGCGTAGTCACTCAAAGTCTTAAAAGTGACAAACTCATGACATGACCCAAAATGGGAGAAAGTGTGCCGTCAGGGGATTGCAAAGAAGCTCCCAAATCAAAGTGTCTCAGCACTACAGCCCCCACACGTGCCGAAAGCTACAGAAGCTGAAGTCGAGGTAGTCCTTGCCTTGGCTTTGGGAAGTGCAAGTCCTGGTGGTGGAGAAGTCGCAACTGCTCCAACCTGGGCACCAGAAGTGCCAGCCTGAGTCGAAGTGGAGCTTTCATTCCCTTTGGGAAGTTCAGCGATCTCCACCTGAGAAGTCCAAGTCTGGTCTGACTTCCAAGTGGAGTCGAAGTCGGAACTCCACCACAGAGTTGATCAACAAAGTCGTCAAGTGAGCCGGCATACTAATCACCAAAGCCACCTTCATCCCACGTACCTAAGTGTGAGTTCCAGAGCTCCTCAACAAGTGCTTTCACTCTTCTCTGTGGACATCTGTCAGAAAAGTGTCCTGGATTTCCACAAGTCCAACAAACCGAAGTCTGTTTACCTTTTCCACCTTGGTTCGACACCGAAGTACTCGAACTTGTACCTGAACCTAATTTCTCTGTGCCTTGCACCGAAGTTCCTTTGCCTTTTCCTTGTCCAAAAGTGTTTCCAAAACCCTTACCTTTCGCCTTGGTGTGAAAGTTCCAGTGGGGGATTCTTACCTTTGCCTTTCCTAAGTCCTTTCAGCATGGCAAGTTTTGCGCGTGAACTGTTTGAAAGTTTGCCTTTCTTGCCTTTACATTTGCCTACATAACCAATGTCCATTGGTGCTGGTCCTTGTGATGATGACGAAGTATGGAATATGTGTCGCGAACGAAAATACTCGACGGTCACTGCGCGCATCTGTTGGTATGTGGTCAACGTACGTGCATTCAAGCGCAAGTGCTGCTGCAAAGCTCCCGTGGTCTTGTTCAGCAAAGTGGCAACAAGTACGCTATCAGGAAGGTTCTTTCCAAACTGAGTTTCATACTTTGACTTGACTGTCTCCCACGTATTAAAATCTTTTTCAAAAGTTGCTGGTTTGAACTTAAAAAGTCCAACAGCTGGGTGAGAAGTGACACATGACGTGTTGCATCAGGAAGTGCAATTTTTTCGTTCATCCTACGCCAAGTCTCAAACCCATTGGCTCCTTCATTTTGCCTTACAATCAACCTAGCTGAACCAGTGGTCAAGTTTGCCAAAAAATAGTGTAACTTTCGAGAAAAGTGGACGGCTTGCAAGGCCGCTTGGGGATCAACATCACCTGTATCCAAAGTGATGGTGAGATCTGCATCTAAAAGTGGTCGATCGCGTCCTTCCACATCATCTATCAAAGTCTTCACTGTGCTGTCAAACATGCTGATGTAAGTCTTAAAGTTCCAGCTCCATTCTTCCCACATGCTTGGGTTTCCATCATACTTGTCAGGAAGTGGCAACTTAAGTTTACCAGCAAAGTCAAAGCTCTCTTCTGTTGTCACCTCAAGGTCTTGAGGTCAAAGTGCGACTGCTCCCTAGATCGAGAGCTCCCGCTACCATGCGAAATTCCCACAGTACCAAAGTACTAGCAACCTAATTCCAAGCACAACCTAAGTAACAAAGTTCCTCTTTTACACCAAGCATCTTGAGCCAGATCTTGAGCCAAATATTTGGCAAAAGTCTCATGCATGTAGAGCGGAGGAAAGGTGCCTATAAAGTTTCGCAGTACCTACGTACCTACGTACCTACGTACCTACGTACCTACGTACTACCTACGTACCTACCTACCTACCTGCCTGCCTGCCTGCCTCCCTACCTACCTACCTACCTCCCTACCTACCTACCACCTACGTACCTACCTACCTACCTACCTACCTACCTACCTACTTATACACACACACACACTGCTGGATAGGTAGACAGATAGATGGATAGATAGACAGGGTTGGATTAGATTAGATTTGTTCATATAGATTAGTTCAGATTAGAGTAGATTAGATTAGAGCAGAGTAGATTAGATCAGATTATATAGATTAGATCAGATCAGATCAGATCAGATCCGGTCAGATAAATAGATAGATAGAGACAGCCAGCCAGCCAGCCAGCCAGCCAGCCAGCCAGGCAGGCAGGCAGGCAGGCAGGCAGGCAGGCAGAGAGAGACAGACAGGCAGAGACAGACAGACAGGCAGAGAGAGACAGACAGGCAGAGAGAGACAGACAGGCAGAGAGAGAGACAGACAGGCAGAGAGAGAGGGAGAGA
>CAMXCT020001133.1:157500-165000 GCA_947184155.2 Cladocopium goreaui
GATAAACAAACCATGGCCATTTTCTGGATGGGCAAACCATCAACCGTTCCTTCTTTTGTTGTTAAACGTCAGAATCTGGGAAAGCCTGCAAAACTCGAAATGGATGGTGGTGAAAATACCAAATCCTCAGTGGTATATAAATAGATCACCGTGCGTGGGTCTAAGTCAAGTGGCATCGTGCACATCCTCTTCGAAAGAAGAGGGGTGGAGTAGACGCTTGATCTTGGGGTGCTTGCGAGTTCTTGCACTTGGTCGCGTCCATCGTCACCTGATGGCTCTTGTGGCTGAGCAACCTCTGTCTCAGCATGGCATTTTGCTAGCTCCAAAGTTTGCTCTTTGAGCCAGGCCAGCTTCGGCGCCGAATGGCGCAGCAACAGTGCATGGTAGACACTGCTCTTGCTCTCCGCCACTATTTCCATTAGTTCTTTCCCACTTGGCTCGAAGTCCACCACATGGCACGGTAAGATGTCCAGGCTTTGCAGCAGTGCACCGATGAAATCTTTCGACCGTGTGCTATCCGTGAACAGCGGTTTCCCATTTACTGCCCGCGGTCCTTTCACCCGCCTTGCCGCAATTTGAACCAAGGTGCTTTTGAAGAATCGGCTTTTCGCGGTCCTGGCACAATGAAATTCCCCACCTGCCAGGTGAGGGTTGTTAGATTTTATCAGAGCTGCTCTCCTCCTCCTCCTGCTCCTCTTCCTCCTCCTCCAGCATCTCCTCCACCACCTCTGCATCCACTCCCATGTTCACTTCCGCCTTGCCAACTCTTCGCCAAGCTCTTCGCCAACTTCCGAGCTCAGCTGGACCTCAACCTGGGACCTTCCCAGCTCAGTGCGCACCGCTGGACCTCAACCTGGGACCTTCCTAGCTCAGTGCGCACCGCTGGACCTCAACCTGGGACGTTCCCAGCTCAGTGCGCACCGCTGGACCTCAACCTGGGACCTTCCTAGCTCAGTGCGCACCGCTGGACCTCAACCTGGGACCTCCGAGCTCAGTGCGCATCGCTGGACCTCAACGGCCAAATAGAATGCCAGAAGATATGCCAGATAGAATGTCAGATAGAATGCCAGAAGATATGCCAGATAAAATGCCATAAGATATGCCAGATAGAATGCCAGGAAGATATGCCAGATAGAATGCCAGAAGATTTGCCAGATAGAATGCCAGAAGATATGCCAGATAGAATGCCAGAAGATATGCCAGAACATATGCCAGAAGGTATGCCAGATAGAATGCCAGAGTAAATGTCAGATAGAATGCCAGATGATTTGCCAGATAATACGCCAGAAGATATGCCAGATAGAATGCCAGAAGATATGCCAGAACATATGCCAGAAGATATGCCAGGTAGAATGCCAGAAGATATGCCAGATAGAATGCCAGATCGAATGCCAGAAGATATGTCAGATAGAATGCCAGAAGATTTGCAAGTAATAAAACGTATAAATGTCATGGTGGGGATCACTCGAAGTAAAGTAATTTGTCATTGACGGACGCGGAGTGACGCACTCGATTTCCACAGAAAATAGAAGCATGAACAAAGTATTCTGATGACATCTGATGACAAAGAGCAGATGCAAACTCGGATGCAAAACACCTTATACATCCCCATACATCACCCAACATTGCCTCATCAAATGCGAGCAAGGTATCTAAAACGAACCCAAAACTATTTTGGGATCCTGTCCTGGTCCTCAAATTGCCATCGGTCCCCTCAGCATTCGCTCCGATAACGAGCACATGCAAAGCCAGCATCTCGTTGAAGGCGGTGCTGAGCTGGATGGGGAGCCTTCGCACCGTGAGGTTCTGCTCAATTGCCTTGGTGGAGATCTTGCAATCCTCACTCACCTGTTCCGGTGACAGCAAGGCGATGAGGATGCAGTCCATTGGCTGCTTGACCTGGGAGATGCACATATCCACAGCCTCAAGTCCGTCACCAATCGATGTGAGGTCCAAGAAGAAGCATGTTTGCCAATGCCAGTGGCGCTCTGCTTTTGGAAGCACCCGGTCCACCACAAACCGGCGGTTGGCCACGTCGGCAAGGCTCTGGTCACACTGTCCTTTTTCCTGGCCATCAAAAGTTCCCTTGCCTCCCTGACCACACTGGCCACCCCATCAATCACTGTCTGATAGTAAACCTTCATCTTTGCCTGGAAGAAGCTTCGCAAGCTTTCCTCCTTGAAGTCTACACCAAGCTGCATGAGGCTCCTTGCTTCCTCACATGCTTTCGCCAATGCCTCACGCTCCTGGGCGCGCTTCTCCGCCTGCATCCTGTCGAAGATGGCGGGAACTGGGGGAAGCCGCAATATTTCCTTCGTCGTGGTGACCTCACGTTCCAGTTGGCTGTCCATAGCCCCTGCAAGGAAAGCTTGATCGAGGGCTAGAAGATGCTGTTCTTGAACAGTTGGTTTGTCTCCAAGTTCCCTTGCTCAGAGCATCTCTCACTGCACTGTATGCTTTCGCAATCTGCAGGGGTCGGTGGTTGGCAGACAGTGTGTGGGAACCCCCATGTAAATATACATATATATATATGTACACATATATATATGTATATATATATAAAGCTATACTCATCATGGTTGGCGATTTCTTTATCTATTTGTGTTTGCAAGGCAGGGATTGGACTGGAAACCCCATTGTAAACAAATGTCTTGGATTGGAATCTAGCTGACGATTTCACCCGGAAGAAAGGGATAGAAAGAGATACCTCACTGACCCCATCTCCAAAGCAACCAAGGTGCGACTCGCGCTTTCTCCCGGCTCTCGGAGGAAGATAACCTTGCGAGAGAAACACTGCACTCCTTCTTCTCGATGAATGTGGAAGTGCCGTTGTCCTCGCTTGGCCTCACAAATCGTGGCGCTTGTGTGATTTTGCGGCAGGGAGACAATTCAGTAAAACTTGGACACCCACATACTATCTGGTCGGTACGTGGACCAGATCCAAAGCATCATTAACATGGCCTATACTGTATGTTATCATGATGTGAAATCTTAGGACTGTGATGGACTGTGACAGTTCTAGCTTCAAATCTGCAAACAAATGCAGCAAAAGTTTAGCTCAGTTGCTTGTGCATCTCCAGCATCTGATGCTCGCGGATCCATCTGCGGACCATGAGTTGTTGTTGGACGTCAGTCAGGCCTGGTTTTCCCGTATCCCTTTGTTGTGCAGAGAGTAGATACTTTGAGCCAGATGACCACGTCGCCATGGGCACTAATGCCTCCCAGCAAGGGCTTGGTCTTGGTACTGCCGCAGTAAGGCCATCGATTGCCAACCCACTCTGGTGCAGAAGCGGTGCAAGCCCTGCTGCTTGGCCATGTCATTTGCCAAGGATCCAAGGTGTCGCTTCAATTGCCGCTGGAATGACTGAGAGGCACAGAGACAGGAGTTAGTACAATGTTACATTTGTTGAAATTCGACGCACCTGGATCTCGAATGGTTTGACAACATTATTCAAGCATTACTGAAGACATTTTTTGGAGTGGTTGCGTCAGCCCAGTATGATTCCCAAACCATGTCTCAAACTATCTCAAACTTAATCCATGGCAGTCGACAAACTGCATTCATCTACGGATCATGGAGAAGTTTTAAAGTCAATCCTCTTCCAATGTCGAGCAACAGTAAAGCCCATACTCTTCAATGGTGACCGTGGTCCAGCCACCACCATCCAGTGCTTCTCAGCACAGCGGCGGACTCTCGAAGGCCAGACATGAACGCGTCTTGCAGCGATTTCTGCACGATCATCCCAGGAACTCTCTTCGCCATAGCAATAGCCCATGGCACCTCTATGCCCATGTGGTACAGGTAGACCATCAGGGCGTGGAGCGCCAAGACCCGTGCATGGCCTTTCTCGAAGCACAACTCGAACGCTTTCAGTGGTTTTTTGGATCCTGCAACGGAAGGAACAACTGTGCTCTGAACAGCTCTTTCTATGGTTTGATATCCCAAAAGAAACCATGTGAATCCGGTTGCAGCAGTTCGTCGAATGCTATAGGACAGGGTAGTTTCAAAATAAAAACAAACAGCTGAGCTAAATTCACATTCTGTCCAATCAGATGTCATGCTCAACTCCCTCCTCTCTCCTCCCCTCGAAACAATCTCATATAGCACAAATGCTTGCCTTGCTTAAAACCAGTGGTTTTAAGCGAGGCGGTGCTGAATTCAGCAAGGCGCATAGCTCTGCCTTGCTCAAAACTTCATTGCCTTGCTTAAAACCACTGGTTTTAGGCGAGGCGCTGCCAAGCCTATTTTGGATGATTTTCAAGGTTTGAGACGAAGAGCAGTCAAAGAGTTTCAAACTGCAATCTATAAATCTTTCCGGCTTCAATTCAACAAAAAAAGCCAAAAATGGAGGTTTCGCGAAGCGCCTCGCCTAAAACCAGCGGTTTTAAGCAAGGTTGCCTTGCTTAAAACCATTGGTTTTAGGCGAGGCGCTTCGCGAAACCTTTATTTTTTTGTGTTTCACAAAAAAAGCAGAAGAATTTCGCGAAGCGCCTCGCCTAAAACCAGTGGTTTTAGCGAAGGTTGCCTTGCTTAAAACCACTGGTTTTAGGGGAGGCGCTTCTCGAAACCTATTTTTTTTTTTGCGCTTCACAAAAAAAACAGAAAAATGGAGGTTTCCCGAAGCGCCTCGCCTAAAACCAGTGGTTTTAAGCAAGACAACCTTCGTTAAAACCACTGGTTTTAGGCGAGGCGCTGCCAAGCCTATTTTGGATGATTTTCAAGGTTTGAGACGACGAGCAGTCAAAGAGTTTCAAACTGCAATCTATAAATCTTTCCGGCTTCAATTCAACAAAAAAAAGCCAAAAATGGAGGTTTCGCGAAGCGCCTCGCCTAAAACCAGCGGTTTTAAGCAAGGTTGCCTTGCTTAAAACCACTGGTTTTAGGCGAGGCGCTTCGCGAAACCTTTATTTTTTTGTGTTTCACAAAAAAACAGAAAAATGGAGGTTTCGCGAAGCGCCTCGCCTAAAACCAGTGGTTTTAACGAAGGTTGCCTTGCTTAAAACCACTGGTTTTAGGCGAGGCGCTGCTCGAAACCTCTATTTTTTTTGCGTTTCAGAAAAAAAAAGAAACATGGAGGTTTCCCGAAGCGCCTCGCCTAAAACCAGTGGTTTTAAGCAAGGCAACCTTCGTTAAAACCACTGGTTTTAGGCGAGGCGCGTCGCGAAACCTCTATTTTTTTGTGTTTCACAAAAAAACAGAAAAATGGAGGTTTCGCGAAGCGCCTTGCCTAAAACCACTGGTTTTAAGTAAGGTTGCCTTCCTTAAAACCACTGGTTTTAGGCGAGGCGCTTCTCGAAACCTCTATTTTTTGTGTTTCACAAAAAAAAACAGAAAAATGGAGGTTTCGCGAAGCGCCTCGCCTAAAACCAGTGGTTTTAAGCAAGGCCACCATCCTTAAAACCACTGGTTTTAGGCGAGGCGCTTCGCGAAACCTCCATTTTTATTTTTTTTGGTGAGTTGAAGCCGGAAAGAGTTATAGATTGCAGTTTGAACCTCTTTTTTGCTATCCTCTTCTCTCCTGTCCTTTGACTGCTCTTCGTCTCAAACCTTGAAAAATCATCCAAAATAGGCTTGGCAGCGCCTCGCCTAGAAACCAGTGGTTTTAAGCAAGGCAATCAAGTTTTGAGCAAGGCAGAGCTATGCGCCTTGCTGAATTCAGCACCGCCTCGCTTAAAACCACTGGTTTTAAGCAAGGCAGGCATTTGTGCTATATGAGATTGTTTCAAGGGGAGGAGAGCAGTCAAAGAAGGAAAGTTTTGGGTTGGTTCAAGATTAGGGTTGACTGGATATTGGCAAATATGAATGGCTTCAAGCTCAGAGACAAACCCCAATAATCATGGCTGATCCTGGCTGGTTAATGTTTTCTCGAAACTGGACTTTCTCTTTTCTGGACTTTCTCTTTCTTGATGACACTGATGATCACTTATGAAAGCGTTTGTGAAAACTCTGAAATGTTCCATACCTTTCCAGAACAGTCTACAACTCTGCGAATGAGCCAGAATCCGCGCACTTGTGAGATCTTGTAAGACATGCCCGGGCACCTAGAACTGGACGAACAAATTTCATTGGCGGCCCCTCCCACTGCTGGTCCTGCAAAGGTAAACTGCAAAGTTGAAATATCGCAGAGACTGGCTGATAAATGCTACTTTTCTTTGGGATTGCGCAGCACACAATGCTGCTATCTGCTGCTACAACATATCTTTGCGCCACATGTGTCTTGACCACATGCCCAAACATGCCCAAACCATCGCCAGAAACTATCCCTTTAGTGGGATTAGTCCTCAAAGTAGCATCGCACCTTCTCACAAACGACCATTGTGCCATGGTGTCGCCAGCCCACATCATTGTTCGCTCCCAAACTCAACGCAAGCAGGGATATTCACCGTTGACGGTGCTCAATTGGCAATCGATTCCACGAAGGTAAGCTTCATACCCAGGGCTTGGCTCTGGGAGGTCCACCAGCCCATGAGTCCAGTCCTGCATTGGCTGAGAGGCTGCCAATCGATTCAGAAGAAAGAACTGCACTTCAGCGGCATGGTGATGATGGGACTCATCCCTACAAATCAAATCATATCAAATCTTACTGGCAGGCCCTTGTGCAACAAGTCCTGGAAAGAATTGAAAGTGACATGAGCGGACGCAACAGCTGGCTCACCAGCAGCCACCACAGCTGCCTCGGAGCTCACAGCAGCCGCCGTGGCTGCTTCAGGTTCTGCTCCGTCAACGGCCTGTCAATGGCGTTTTGGATTTTGTTCGAGACTGTTCTTGACTGATCTTCAGCGCGGGTGAAAAGCTTTCTCACATTTAATTTTCACACACTCCTTCATTCTTCTATCTATGAGCAACCATGGACAATGTAAAGCACTTGCTTCAGCGGCATGATGATAATGATGATGATGATGATGATGGGGATGATGATGCAACTCATCCCTACAAATCAAATCATAATGACGGGCTCTTGTCCAACAAGTCCTGGAAGGAACTGAATGAAACATGGGCCGCAACAGCTGTCTTCGCGGTCGCTTGAGCGTCTGGTGTCGCCATGGCCTGTCAATGGCGTTTTGGATTTTGTTATAGTTCTAGTATGATCTTCAGCGCTGATGAGATTTCACAGATTTTCACACACTCCTTCATTCTTCTATAACTATGAGCATTCATGGACAGGGTAAAGCATTGTAAAGCGAAGCATCGAGCCAACGCTATCAAAAAATATCAAAACACGTTTCAAACAACGGAATCTGTGCAGCCATTTGATGCCATTTCCTGCCTCGGGATCCCAGTGGGAAGAACGGAGGATGCTTGAGATCGCGGAGAACCCACATGCAGAAAAGGGCACGAGAACTCAAGGAAGGCAGGCAGCAACGACAAAAAACTCTTGCTTCTCCTCCACTGACATCCATTGAGGTGACTATGGATTACATAGTTTCGCAGTGAAGGGACATATACCCTTCCATACCCTGCCATAGTTTCGGGAAGTACAGTCTCGGGAAAAGCTGGGG
>CAMXCT020001133.1:170000-176788 GCA_947184155.2 Cladocopium goreaui
TGCTTGAACCCGTTGGACACCCTTCAGTGGATCTTGGACTTCAGAGCTGTCACCACCAGAGTCTGGTCTGCCCCAAGTCACGATTGACCCATCTGCCAGGATCGCAGCAAATGCCTCACTTGTAGCTTGAACCTGCTGGACACCTTTCAGCTGATCTTGGACTTCAGAGCTGTCATTGTCAGAGTATGGAAAACCCCAAGTCACGACTGACTCATCGGCCAGACAGCTCTGGTTGCATGCTACTACTGCTTGGACGTGAAAGTTACAAGTTGCAAGATGACAACCAGTCCTCAATTTGACTTGGAATTAGCAACATGATAAATCCAGACAGTTCCTGTTAAGACGGGCCATACATTCACCTGTGACACTGTAGGTACCATGATCAAAAGAAATTGCAAACACAATTAAAAATTGAGTTACAGCAATGACAAAACTTATTATCGAAGAGCTTGAGCCGGGATCAAGACGAATAGCTCCTGATGTCTTCAACAAATGCAACTGCTCACGCAATAGCTCAGGCAAAATCACAGTGAACAACAACTCCGATCTTCTCAGATGAAAAACACATAGCAAATGCAGACAGAAGTGCCTATGCATATGTGAAACAACCCGACGCAGAAAAAACACATGGAGCCTGAGTCCGCGACAGATGCAGCACACTCGAACAGCTCTGGTTATGCTACTGTATTTACACAGACACACGCTCGCTTTTACACGCACACGCTTTTACACACAGACACTTTTACACGCAGACGCTTGTACACGCAGACGCTTTTACACGCAGATACTTTTACACACAAACGCTTTGACACAAAGACACTTATACACAACAGAAACTGTTGCACACAGACGTTACACACAGCCGCTTTTACACACAGAGGCTTTTACACACAGAAAATTTTACACACAGAAGCTTTTACACGCAGAGGCTTTTACACACAGAAGATTGTACACACAGAAGCTTTTACACAGACGCTTTTTACACAAACGCTTTTACACACAGAAGCTTTTACACACAGACACTTTTACACACAGACACTTTTACACACACGCACACGCTTTTACACGCAGACACTTTTACACACAAACGCTTTGACACACAGACACTTTTACACAACAGAAACTTTTACATACAGACGGCTTTACACACAGATGCTTTTACACACAGAGGCTTTTACACACAGAAGATTTTACACAACAGAATCTTTTACACACTGACGGCTTTACACACAGACGCTTTTACACACAGAGGCTTTTACACACAGAAGATTTTACACACAGAAGCTTTTACACACAGAGGCTTTTACACGCAGAAGATTGTACACACAGAAGCTTTTACACAGACGCTTTTTACACAAACGCTTTTACACACAGAAGCTTTTACACACAGACACCTTTACACACAGAAACTTTTACACACAGACGCTTTGACACACAGACACTTTGACACAGGGCACGCAGAAGCTCTTAAGCAGACGCTTTTACACAAACGCTTTTACACAGATGCTTTTACACGCAGAAGCTTTCACACACAGCACACAGAAGTTTTGTACCCACACAGAAAAAATCGCAATTTTACCTCAGTTTTTGGCGATCGACCCTCATTTCGTGCGAAAGGGTTGCAACGGGAACCCGGAAATCGTAATTTTATTTCAGTTTTTGGCGATCAACCCTCATTTCGTGCGAAAGGGTTGCGCGGGACGACTTGAACTCGCACTTTTACCTCAGTTTTTGGCGATCGAACCTCATTTCGTGCGAAATGGTTGCGCGGGACGACTTGAACTCGCACTTTTACCTCAGTTTTTGGCGATCGAACCTCATTTCGTGCGAAAGAGTTGCGCGGGACGACTTGAACTCGCACTTTTACCTCAGTTTTTGACGATCGAACCTCGTTTCGTGCGAAAAGGTTGCGGGGGACGACTTGAACTCGCACTTTTACCTCAGTTTTTGGCGATCGAACCTCGTTTCCTGCGAAAGGGTTGCGCCGGACAAGTTGAAATCGCAATTTTACCTCAGTTTTGGGCGACCGAACCTCGTTTCGTGCGAAAGGGTTGCGTTTCGTGCCGTCTCGCTGGCACTGCCCCTGACCCCGCCTTCAGAAGAGAAATAGAAAAGAAGGAGAAGGCAAGAGGGGCAAGAGGGCAAGAGGGGCAAGAGGGCAAGAGGGCAAGAGGGCAAGAGGGCAAGAGGGCAAGAGGAGAAGATGTGAAGATGTGAGGCTGTGAAGATGTGAAGATGTGAAGATGAGAAGATGTGAAGATGAGAAGATGTGAAGATGAGCAGCTGTGAAGATGAGAAGATGTGAAGATGAGAAGATGTGAAGATGAGAAGATGTGAAGATGAGAAGATGTGAAGATGAGAAGGTGTGAAGATGAGAAGGTGTGAAGATGAGAAGATGTGAAGATGAGAAGATGTGAAGATGAGCAGATGTGAAGATGAGCAGCTGTGAAGATGAGAAGATGTGAAGATGAGAAGATGTGAAGATGAGAAGATGTGAAGATGAGAAGATGTGAAGATGAGAAGATGTGAAGGTGAGAAGGTGTGAAGATGAGAAGATGTGAAGATGTGAAGATCAGAAGATGTGAAGATGAGAAGATGTGAAGATGAGAAGGTGTGAAGATGAGAAGGTGTGAAGATAAGAAGATGTGAAGATGAGAAGATGTGAAGATGAGCAGCTGTGAAGATGAGAAGATGTGAAGATGAGAAGATACGAAGATCAGAAGATGTGAAGATGAGAAGATGTGAAGATGAGAAGGTTTGAAGATGAGAAGATGTGAAGATGAGAAGATGAGATGCAGACCCCCACTATTGGAAGAACCCTGCGCTCAGACGCTCTCGGGAAAAAGTGCTCCAAACGTGAGGTGCTTTGAGCTTTTCACTTGCAAATGTGCTTCGCGCTGCAACGGCGTGCAATTTTTCATCTCTCATCTGGCCAGCGGGCACCGCGCCCGCCGCTTTAGCCAGCCTACTTTTCGACCCCCGGAGCCACAAGTCATTGGAAAAACGCAGGGTTTCGCGACTTTCCCACCTTTTCGTGCACCTGGATCTTCTTTCTTCTGAGACTTTATTTTTTTGATCTTCTTTCTTCTTCTCTTCTCTTCTTTTCTTTGACTCTTACTCTTACCACCTCTGCTTTTCATCTGTCCATCTTGTCGGAAGTTTGACTTCTAAACTTCCTTCGGCAGGGAGTTATCAGAGCAAAATTATCCAAGACCATCTTACATATTTGGGAGAAATTATTTTCGATTTCTGACGACCCCCATATTAGTTTTCTTGCCACTCTTGGTGTCCAGGCTGACCGGTTAAAGTGGAGGGACATCAACTGGCCCGTGTCATTCCACCCGGCAAAATCATGGCCACGACCTTGCAGGAGAACAAGAGCTGTTGCAGATGCCTCAGGTATTGATGCCTTCTTCAATGAACCAGGTGAAGTTCGCCAGGTGAAATGTCAGAGGGTGCACTTACTGGACACCTAAACTCCAGGTGCTCAAAGGCTTCTACAAATCCAGGAGCGCCTTCTGATCCTTCGCGTGCAGCTCAGATGGAAAGCAACCAAGAGGTATCACAGTGACACTGAATACAGCTTGCCCTCGACTTTCTGACCATGAAGCAGGCAGCGGGACATTTCCCAAATTTGGTCATTTGATGTCATTTGTAAAAATTGCTCAGTCCTGAGGTGGATTAGGCACTAGTACTGTGCACGAAGAGGCGGGGCCAATGTTATCCTTGTACAATTGATCATATTCATTTGGTGGCTGTCCAGGTGCTACGACCTTTGGAGCAGGATCTGGTAGAACATGCGAAAGACTTGGGGGTCCGCAGCTCAAACCATGCCCAATCTCCGTTGCTTCAACAACTTCCCAACTTCAACAACTTGTACGTGGTGATATAGCGACAGCAACATGATGGCTATTCCTTCAATTTTTTTTTTGGAGGTTTAGATGCTAAGGGCCCAATTGACTGATTGTTTTCTGGGCCTTAAAATGAACCAGTGTGGGTCAAGGCTGTAGCACTTCAGGTCAAACTGAAGCCACCCAAAGGTCACCTGCCTTCAGGCCAATATTCCGGAAAAATTGAGCGCACAAACGCAGATTTATTGGTAATTTTTGATACTTCACCATACTTCACCATCCAACAATATGGATCCCTGATTTTGACCCGTGCCTACACATGAGTGGCTTGTTCATGGTGCCATCTCCGATGCTTCGCTGCTCAGAGGCTTGCAAAATTTTGACTATTTCCACACTTTCAGGAATGTGGAAGTCTCAGTACAAGGGATAGCGCAACATCCAAGAACAGGACCGGCGTGCTTGCGATGGCCATTATTTGGCATTCCAGGTCCCTGCGAAGGATGGGGATGAACAAGGCAAGGCTTTGTGGAGATCACAAACAAAGAATGCCTACGAATTCATTCTGCAAAATGCGCAGTTGTGGCGTTTTGCATGCCTGGTGCCTGGAGCTTTAAACTTTTGTTCTTTTTTCCAACTTTGCTCATTGAGCCAGTTTCGGAGCACGTCAGAGCTGACATTCATTGTCAAAGGTCATGGCATGGGCGGCATGGGCATGGAAACTTGTCAACTCTGGAGAGATCAGGGGGACAAGCGGACAAGCGTTGTTGCCAGAAGTGGTGGCACCCTTGCACCCCCAAACAACGGGATGCACAACTGGATGTTCCGGAAACTCTTGATGATTTTCATGGCTTAAGAATGAATAAGATAGATTAGAATCAGCCAAGAAATTTAGGACTGCTGAAATGAAGGTTTGTGAATTTTCGCCTCACCGAGGAACGAAATCTGCTGATTGTTTTGCATGGTTTTGGTGGCAGAAAGGTGCGGACCTGCAGTGCTGTGCGCAAAGATGCAGGAAACAGCCTTGAAAACTCATTGAAACAATGTAGTATACCATAGTATGGCAGGAGCCTTTCTCACGCTTACCTGAGAAACTCGCGCTGCCGACCACAGCATTTCTGATCCTTAACGCGCCGCAGGCACGATATCTGGGTAGTTTGGAACGGTAATAGCTTGTGGGAAATCAAGTTTCTTAGCCAGTCTCCGTCTAAAGATGTGATGAGAATTGATGAGAGATGGAGTGTTTTCTCACACCTCACCTCGCCCAAGCAGCGAAGTGCAGGCTTTGCCGGAGGAGCTGCTGGATGATCCACCCGGCTATAGGCAGGATGATCTTCGCGGATGTTGTGAGATGTTGTGGGTGACACTCCGTAGGATTCACCGTCATGCTCCAGTGATTGAAAGTCACACATCTTTGAAAAATAAACGCTGGATCAAGAATTGCCTCATCCTGAAATCAAGACGTCTTACATGCCCTGATACAAGATCCGTCCATACTGACATCACCGAGCCACAAGCCACGCTGCAGTTGGTTTGAGATGATCGACGAAGACACCGGCGCCCCTCGGCAAAATCACTGTCACAGCGGTTTCACTGGCTGGCGGTTTCAAAAAAACATCGGGTTTCAAATCTGCCTAGGACAGATTGAAGGCGCCAACCAGTTTCGATATGTTTCGATGATTTTGTCTGCCCAGTGACTACGTAGTGTTTTTAAGGTCGGTGAAACCCAGTTTCTGCATCTAAGGATTTCATCCCTGCTGAACGGGAGGACGGCTCCACCTGGGAAGCCGTGATTGGCGTCCACAGGGTGAACCGAATTTTCAGTTTTCAGAGTGACCCATCCATACGTATCCATACATATTACAGTATATCACAATTGTAGCAATACTTCAATATAATATCAATACATCATATCAGTCGCAGCCTGTATCATCCTGTCAAATTCTTGTGCAGAATCAAGTCAGGAGTTCCCAATTTTGATCCCCAGAAGCAAAAAGAAAATACCATAGGAACGACGCCGGATCGACTCTTTGGAAGCAAGTCAGAGGCCTGGAGCGAAGTCGTAGGTCGCGTTTCCTCGACATTTCGACATCCAATTTTGCTGAGGGATATGATAGGATACGTGTAATACATGTCTCTCTCGCTCTGTATATATATATACACACATTTAACTTAATTATATATATATATATTTATGAATATCATGTATACAATATACAGTATGTATACATTTACAAATTTACGTATATACGCACATATTTATACGTATATATTTATACGTATATATATATATATACACATATATATATATATACATACATATATATATATATGTATATATATGTACATACATATACATATACATATATACACATATCTATATATCTACATATCTACATATATACATATCTACATATATACATATATACATACATACATATTTACATATATACATACATGCATATATACATACATACATACATATATACATCTAGACATGGATACATAGATACATAGATACATATATACATGTATACATATATTCATTTGTACATACATACATACATACATACATACATACATACATACACACACATACATACATACATACATACATACATACATACATACATACATACATACATACATACATACATACATACATACATACATACATACATACATACATACATACATACATACATACATACATACATACATACATACATACATACATACATACTACATACATACATACATACATACATACATACATACATACATACATACATACATACATACATACATACATACATACATACATACATACATACATACATACACACATACACACATACACACATACACACATACACACATACACACATACACACATACACACATACATATGTATTTCTCTTTGCATACTTTATATCCATA
>CAMXCT020001134.1:0-70000 GCA_947184155.2 Cladocopium goreaui
CTGTCACATTTGTCTTGAATAATGCCTTTTCCTGTGATTGAGGGCACTGAAAGTGTCTGACTTGTTGTGATTAAGGCTCCAGATCCATCATGGGTTCCCCGATCATCTTCCGTGGAAAAACCCTGGATGAGATCAGAACAGTAACTTGGCAGCATATTTATCTAAAACATTCAGACGTTAAAAGTATCTATAGGGAGTGCATGGTCTGTTTCAATTCTGATGGATCACCTGTTGTTTCCCTTCTGTCTGACTTGATTCGGTCGCTGGCTGAGATTGTCCGCGATGCCGCTGAAAAAAGTGTCCTGCCGGACTGCATCGGACAACTGTCCTCCCGGTACCACCGTGGCAAGATTCTGCAGTGGCCTATGAAAGTGGTCATTGCGGGATACGGCCAGGGCAAGAAATGGCAGAACATGCGTGAGGACTGATTGATGTTGCTGTGCATGACTGCTTTTTGCATGTTGTGTTGGTTTGCCTTGAGGAAACTGATTGGTACTTCTTGCCTTTTTTGTTTAACTGTTTGATATGCATGATAGCCTCTTTCCTGCAGGAATATGTGTCGGACCATTGGATGAAGAACGTTGGAGACATGTGTCAGTTCATGTCCCCGAACGAGTGGCACCGGGTTGACCTGGGCATGCCAGTGGAGTCCCTTGGCTGTACTATTCCATTGCCCCATGTGTTTGGCTTGTAAAATTATCTTCAAGTCATGCAGGAATGTTGGGCAAGTTTGAATTCAAAATCTTGACTTCATTAAGGGGAGCTCTAGGACCCTTCCGAAATGCACATTTGTCTGGCTGGCATCGTGATATCCAGCGACAGGTGTGGTCATGTTCTGAAATGTGTCTGAATCTGTGTCATGTTCTGGTTTGATGAGTCTGGAATTGAAGTTTCAGTGCATTCTTGTATATATACTTATTGATTGCAGGTGATGGAGCATCCTGACTTCATGGAGACCATGGACTGGATCCTGGAAAGTCCTGCACCTCTGGTGAGGAAACCTGTTTGCTGATTTGTTTTTTATGTGAAAAATGACAAAGTGGGTTTGACACATGTTACATAGTCAACTATTGACATATGTCCTGCAGGATCTCATGCACAGCTGGCTGGCACCGTACAATTGTCTGCGCCATGACCTTGTACGGCATTTTGATTGCAACTTGGCTTGAAATACTTGTCTTGATTGAGATTGCTGCTGATGTCTTTCAATTCAGCTATTCATTTCTTTTCAACCTAAGGCCATCGGGTGCCAGCCTGTGCTCTGCATCCAGTCCACGAGCACACAGTGGCAACAAGACGTGCACATGTGTCATTCCTATATGAAGGGCGAAATGTCCTGGGTTGACACAATGTCTCAGTTGCTGTCCACGACCGACGTGGAGTTTAGCGACTTTAAGAGGTATACAGCTGAATACATCGACCGCTACATATGTCGATTCAAAAACGGCTACTTCGAAGGGTGTTCTGGCTGCAGTAGATTCATTTTCACACTGTGCTCAAATCTGAATTTGACTTCACTGTTGGAGAAAATTAGCTTAAGTACCCTTCAAATGGAACAAGCAGTTGTGTAATGATTGACATTTTGCATAACCCATGTCATGTTGCCCAGGTTTGACCACTTGGTCCCCTACATCGAGGAAGTCAGAAGTGGTACAACTGTCGGACCAGCCCCCAAGGCTAGAGATTTGTCATTGCTGTTGCTGTGAAACTAACTTAAGGCTGCAAATGCAGTTGTATTGTTGTGTTGAGCAAGTCTTGCAAACTGATGTGAATAGCATCTGAATGTTTGATGTGTCTGAGCTGGATGTTGCTGACATATGTCTCACAATTGTCACTTTGTCCACTTGCAGGCCATGCCCAAGGCCAAGGTGAAGGCAATGCCCAAGAACAAGACGGGGACAAAGTTCTTGGGGGCCAGTGCGAAGGCTGCCTCGTCATCAAGAAGGACACATGTCAACACCTCGGCCTTTGAGGAGGATGATGAAGAGTGTACAATTGTCGGAGGAGGTTGGGGATGCATGGAGGTGGATGATGATGGTGATGATGGTGATGATGGGGATGATGGTAATGATGGGGATGATAGTGATGATGGGGATGATGGGGATGATGGTGATGATGGGATGATGGTGGATGATGACTTCATCCCTTTCTTGTCATCCCCTTCACCTCCAATGGCTGCAGGTGGAGCCAGCCGTGCGAGATCGAAGAGCGTGTCCTGGCGAAAGAAGCGACAAGTGTCGCCTCCTCCCCCCCCTCCGGGGGTGCCCCCCCCGTGGCGCAAGGGGCCGGGCAAGAGACATGTGTCAGTGGGACATGAGTCAGAGGAGGAGGACGATGTGGAGGTGATAGAGGATGAGGTGGAGGAGGATGATGAGCCACATTTGTCCGGAGAGCAGCTGGAGATCCCACAATTCGACATTCCAGATGAAGTGATGCAGCTTGGCTTTCGACTTTAATGACTGTACTAATTCATTTGACATGTGTTTCAGAACTTGTGTCTATCACTCCTGGCACTTGTGACTTATCTAAGGAATGAGATCATGGAGGACCATGGGATCTACAATAGCACCATCGGATTGTTCTGGAACCTTCAAGATTTCGAGCTTGGAAGAGTTCGCATGGTGAAGCTGCTGCTACTGGTTGTGCACAAATGTTTCATATGTCCAAATGTTTCATATGTCCAAATTGAGCTTTCCTGTGTATATGCTGATGGCTCGTGTGTCTCAGGTTCAAGCTGCTCTTCCGGAACCCTCGTCATCGACGTTCCAATCAGCGCTACTTCGCATCGAATTTGGGTACCTTGCCTCATTTAATTATATTTGTATTTTGCACTTTTGCATTTTGAACATGTGTCTTCTCATTCATCAGAATCCTTGTGTTGCATGATTTGATTGCTGCAGTTTGGTGTGCTTGTCTGCTTTGACACTCGAACTAAGACAACTGTCTGAGAGAGCTGAGACACTTGGAGCTAGCTTCCGGTTCCGGGTAGGAACATTTATCAATATCTATCAAGGGATTACATTTGTCAACATTTGTCTGACATTGTTTGATCAAACCAGCAATGAGAGCTGAGACAATTGGAGCTAGCTTCCGGGTAGGAACATTTATCAATATCTATCAAGGGATTACATTTGTCAACATTTGTCTGACATTGTTTGATCAAACCAGCAATGTGTCTTAATGTGCAAGATGTTCAATATAACATATATATATATATATATATATAATAATTATTATTATTATTGTTATTATATAAATTTAAGTAATATATATCGATAAGGATAAGAATATGTATGTCCAAATTTAATCCTCCAGGCATACACAGTTGAAAATTTGTTTGGTTCATGGTGGTCAAGACACATTGCTGGATGGGTCATTTTGCTGTCACTTTGCATCATAAGTGACATGCCGCTTCCCAAACTGCATAGCACTGCGTGCAATGGAAAAAAAAGTCTCTTTGGAGCTCTCTGTGAGTCAATGATTCCGTGACATGTGTCAATTGTCCATTGTAGACTTGTGTAATTAACCACCTTGACGTGTGCATCAATTTTATCCCAAGGTGCTTTACTTGTGGCAATAGTGCTCAGGACTCAGCGACATAACATGGAAGTACAAAATCCTTGAGTGAAGAGTTTGTACTCAATAAATCTGATCTCAAGAAAATATTCAAAATGCAGTGTATAATATCAAGCAAACACAGAATCGTCATATATTACATCTATATTATCATTGCTCCTGTGGTGCACTGAGGTCTGCAGTCGCTGACAGAGAAGCGTTGCTCTTAACAAAGTTGATTGCTCCATATTGTCATTGATCTGAGCACCATATCTCATGGATGTTTGCCACATGAAACATGTGTCACACTTGTTTGACTTACTGCATTGTTCACTCAAGGTGATGAGTGGTGCATGGTGTGCCACAACCATGTGACCATCTTAGCACTTTGCTGCTTTAACGTCTACATTGTTTGAGTCACTATTCTTTAAACAGCCTTGTGCAAGTTTGCCAGCTGTCTTGTTTATCTTTCAAAATCTCTGTGATTGAATCTGTGGCATGAGGTGGTGATGGGAAAGTCCAGAGCTGTGGCACATTTCAGGGTTGAGACTCTCACTTCCAGCATTTACTGCACCTTTGTCAATGCACTGGTGTGATACTGGTGAGACACATGTCCAAGATTTACCACAGGCTATGGATGCTGTTTCCTTTCTCAGGACCAATCAAATGCTGCGACATAAGTGCCAATAATCACAAACTGTTCACCTAGTGAGAACATGTGTCAGACCAAGTGCAAGAGTTACATATGTTCAGCTCAAATGCCCCTGAAATCAACATAGCTTAGGCGCAAACACACAACCCTTCCTTGCTGAACCCTTCAGTTCGCAGGGGTTGTGTGTTTGCGCCTAAGCTATGTTGATTTCAGGGGCATTTGAGCTGAACATATGTAACTCTTGCACTTGGTCTGACACATGTTCTCACTAGGTGAACAGTTTGTGATTATTGGCACTTATGATCGTGGACTTGGGGCACATCGGTCCAAACCTTAGTATATTGCAAAATCACATTCATGAGACATGTGTTCAATTCAATGTCTCAGTGCATGATGTGTACTCTGCAATCCTTCATTCCACCTGTGGACACATGTCAAAGTGACTAGGATGATGCAGTTGCACATACGTTGGTTGATATAAACATGGTCATCCATCATAAAACTGGATTTGTAAAAGTTTTCCAGTCCTGATACAATATAGAGCTAGACTCACAGCAAACATTATAAGTGAAGCACAATGGAACTGTCACAGGTGTCTTCTCTTCATGGTGCAGTGGCGTCAACTGTCAAGGCGTGGCAGCAACTGCAACACCACCAGCAAGTATGATACTGACTGCATGTGAGATCAACCATTGTCACAACAGATGCCTGCAATCCCATGGGGCAGCAAGTCGAACCTAGAAAATAAAACTAAAAAAAACTGGCTAGAATTTTCTCAAAATTTCTCAAAATTTCTCAAAATCTCTCAAAATCTCTCAAAATCTCTCAAAATCTCTCAAAATCTCTCAAAATCAGAGGCATGGGAACCATTGTAATTGAAAAGTAGTATTGCTGGGTGAAGTGAAAATTTCTCAAAATTTCTCAAAATCTCTCAAAATTTCTCAAAATCTCTCAAAACACTAGTAAAAAAAATATAGAATGCAAAAAAAAACAATGGACAACCATTGGACACTTGTGCTGATTTGTGGGGTATGTGCAGCGATCTCGGTCAATTCAAGTGTCCTCTTTTGTGCTGATTTGTCATCTGTACTGAGCCATGCCAATGTCAGCATCGAAGCGTCAGAGGGTTCAGCAGCAGCAAATGATGATGAACCCTTTGATGATGATGTTGCCCCAAATGGCACAGATGGCAATGCAGCAACCAGCTCTTGATGAGGAATCGGGGGATGAAAGGGAGGTGAAGGAAGAAAGAGGAGGAGAAGCAAGAGGAGCGTCGTGCACTACCAGAGAGGGGACAGATGCTTGGGTCAGGTGTCCAGGACAAGATTTCCTCTTCAGTGACCTTTTTGCGTCAAACACCTCGGTGTCGTTTGTCAGAGGGATTGGAATGGCTTTGCAAAGACTTGGACCCTAGCATGACTCATGCCTTGAGCCAGACTGGTCTGCTGGCCCTTGTGTACATGTGTACCCGGTTGAACCCTACAACTCGAATCAATGATCTTCGTGCCATGGTGTGTATCTTATAGTGTATTTTGGTAGTGTGGTAGTATAATGATAATGCTTTTATTATGTTAATGTGAATCTATGCATTTACTGATAGAGTAAGTCAGTTTCCCGGCCGACTCAGGTGTGGTGACATACACAGATCTCTTCAACTGCTGGATTCGGGCGATGAACCGGGTGAAGGTCTCCTGTGGCCAAGCACACATTGAGACAATTGTGAGCAAGTTACCTTTGTCTCCATGTGATGATGCTGTCCTGCAGCAAGCCGATCCACATGGCTGGGACACTCGAAATGAATTTGAACATATTTTATGTGTTTTGATGTTTTGGTTTCACATTACATGGCTGAGTGAAAAAATCATATTGGGATATGAGCTGTTCTGCATGTTGCACTGATCAGGACAGTTCGTGGATGAAGGCCAAGAAGAAGCGCTCTGTGGCAGAGGTGTCCGCAGGGAATGGTGATGTTGGTCAGATGCTTGGGCTTGCACCACCTCAAGACAGCCCTGTGCAGCCCCCAGAGCTGGTACAAGCTGATGGGACATCTGTCACTGTCCAGCCAGCAACTGCAGTGGCCCCTGTGACACATGTGCAGCCTGCTGCGACAGTCCAGCCAGCAACTGCAGTGGCCCCAGTGACACATGTCCACCCTGCTGCGACAGTCCAGCCAGCAACTGCAGTGGCCCCAGTGACACATGTCCACCCTGCTGCGACAGTCCAGCCAGCAACTGCAGTGGCCCCAGTGACACAGCCAGCAACTGCAGTGGCCCCTGTGACACATGTGCAGCCTGTTGCGACATTTGTGCAGCAAGTTGTGTCACATGGTGGGACTCCTGACACTCCAGCACCTCCTTGCACTCCTGCTCGAGCTTATCGTCGTGCTCCTGAAACACCTGTCCCTGCTGCTCAGTCAAAGGCTGCTGCCCGCCCACCTCCACGTGAAGATGCCATGTCTGATGATGAGAGTGACAACAGCCTGTCGTCAGATGTGGAAGCACATGTGTCGGAGCCTGTCGAAGAGGAGCCAGATCCATGCCCCATCTGCTTGGAGAAGATCCAAGTGGGAGAGTCGGTGAAAGCCCTGCCTTGTGCACATGTGTGTCACAATGAGTGCCTGTCAAAGTGGAGGGCCTCACGTCCGGGCGGCATCCCTCTGCACCACTGCCCGATGAGGTGTGAGAGGACCTGGCAGTCGGAGATGGAACATGTGCCGTCTGAGTGGGAGCTTGTGGAGGCCGAAGGTGAGACTGCTATGGAGACTGAGATCGAGCAGATTTTTGGCTGAGGTCATCTGTTTTGGCTGAGGTCATCTGTTCAGTTCCTTGTGTCGTGTGTCATTGGCATCATGGTCTGACATATGTCCTGAGGGGAAGTCATTTGTGCTGCATGTTTCTGTGGTGCTGTGGGTTGCATATTGTGGTCATCTGTCTAAGTGAATGATGATGGCATAGTTGCTATGTTTCCTTTGTTTGTGTGAACAAGCACATGATGTTTTATTGTTTATATAATTTTGTTTTGTGACATTTGTGCAGTTGACCGCAATATCTCGTACTATAGGGGAGGCACCCTGTTCGAAGCACCAGCAGCTGACATGCCTTCAGGCAATCTTAAATTAGGAGAGCTTGGCTTCACTGCGAAGAGTTGAAAACATTGGATCACTTGAATTGTGAAATCAGCCTGCTTTGTGAGTGTGGCAGCACAAGTCAAGTTATTGTCATGTAATAATGTTGATTCTTATTATTGTTGCTGACAGGCTGATGGCGAGCAGCTCCACTATATCAGCAAGTTTGATTCTGAGAATTATGCATTTCCTTTGATGCAATGGCATGCGCTTCAGTTGAATCAAAGGAAGTCAATTAGTCTGCAATTGTGTTGATGTATGTCTATGGTGTTCTTGTAGCTGAATTGTGGTTCAGGAGTTTTGTTTCTGTTGTCTCATTTGTCCCCTGTGCTCTGCTACTATGGTGCGGGATGATGCAAGACTCATGGTCTTCAACAACCTTCAGCTGCCAAGCACTGTGGGGTATGTTGACAACACTGATGCTAATCGCATTCACTGGGATATAGCGTACTTCTATGACATCATCCGGGAAAAGGGGCATGAGAAGAGAGGTTCCTACAAGTTCTACCGAGAGCTTCTTGGGACGGTAACAAACAAAGCTTTTGCTTTGAATGATGTGAGTTTGAGGACAGCTGTCGCCAGGTAGGGGTTTCTGAAATGTTGATTCAAAAATCTTATTTATTAGTAAGAACCTATCATTTAAAATTAGCTGGATACACTTTCAATATTTTGTGTTCATGCCGGAGTGAAGTGTTTGTTGGATTTTGGTATGCCAAACCAATCAGCCTTGCTTGGAGGCCAGGCCTACTGGACCGAAATCTCTGCACTTCTTTGGCACTGGTGATCTGCCTGTTTACATTTGTCAACAGAGCTCGGGAGGAGGCCAAAGCTCAATTCCTGTTGTCCTACTTGAAGGCAGTTGGCTTCATGGTGATGCCTTGGGTGAGTGCTGTTGCTGGAGTGCAGGTTAAGTTTCCAGCGAATCGAGGTGAAACTTTGTTGGTGACTTCTTCTGGGAATCTTGCATTGGCTGCTTTTCTTCGCAGTGTCCATAGAGGAATTGCTACAGCTTGGTCTCAGGAGTGGCATGCTATGTTCAATGCTGGACATTTGTCATCTGATTGGCAAGAGGAGGTACATGTTGTCGATATTATCATTTTTGTTGCTATTTTGGAACGCTTTAGACGCTCCAGGCAGAAAGCGGTTCTGGGACAAATGTCAATACAGCTGCTCCAGGATTTTAAAGATTTGATGGCGACATTTGTGTCAACTGCAATGGATCAGTTTTTGCTGCACATGTATACCCCAGAACAACCACATCAAGCACAACAAGCTGCTCCTGCCAGAAAATTTAAGAAACTAGCCATGTTACTTCAGCTAGTTGTTTTGATCAAATTTTGGCTTCACTTTCTTTATGTTGGGTTTATTTAGATGAACCAATTACAATCTACTCTTGTCACAAGTCTCATCCACCAGGAAACGTCGAAGTGGACCGACAAAAACTCATGAGTCACATGTGTTGGTGCACCCAGACTCAATATGGACCATGCTGGAAGCAGCTCGGGAAAAGAACTGCAGCTTGTCAGTTGTCGCCAAGTTGCGCAGTGATGAAGTTCAAGGAGGTGCACACGCATCTTCTGTTGAGTACTGGAACCGCAAAGTGCTGGGAATTTATTTCGGGAAGGTCAAAACTGGGTTCCTGAATATTCCACACATCAACATGGTGACTGATGCTTCGACTCACAGTCAAAAAGAAACAATTGTCAGCATATGTTACTCTCACGAGATGGACAGTTGTGCTCTTTGCCCGATTCAACATGTCTCTAGATCCAAAGTCATTGCCCCACTTGAGTTTGATCTGGAGCCGGAAATCGAGATTCTGGCCGCCACACGCAAAGTTGAACGTTTGGCTGCCTACAGGTTTCTAGCTGCTCTTTCACATCAGCTGTGGCACATTTCACGGGGGCGACTCTCACTTCCAGCATTTACTCCACCTTTGTCAATGTACTTGTCTCCGCTGCTGAGTCCACACAAGAAGAGGATTGTCCAAGGCAACCAGGTCTTGATCAAGGATGTCCATACTGGTGAGACACATGTCCAAGATTTGTCAAAGGCTATGGATATACCCATCCTCACTGTCTCGATTGATCAGGGCGGTGTAGGTGCTGTTTCTTAGCAGCAATATCAAATGGGAAGGTTTCATAAAAGTATGAATTTATGACACATGACATGTGGCCATTCATTGTATATTATATGTAAATGCAGAATACATGTATATTGTTTTAATACGTTTGTATGGTTATTTTCCCCTTGACCTGTTTCTTTGGTGCAACATTGTGGCCCAGGCAGGCTTGGCCTACTTGCAACACTGCAATCTGCTTGTACACTGTCACTGTGATAAAGTTCACAGACTGATTCGAGATCTGAAACTGTCCAATGGCTGTGACCCGAAGTTCAACGAGGCTGTATTAGCCACAACATATGCCTGGTCAGTCAACTATAAGCCACATGGCTCTGGGGCTTTTGGAGACGAAAAGTATGATCTCCTGGCCAACTTCTTTGATACATGTGTCATGGAGGACTCACTCAAGGCAAATCTTATCATATTAGTTTTATGTTTTTTTAACACCATTCAAAAATCATCCAACGTAAAACTCGTAGCTGATGATGTTGTGCAAAAACTTTTGGAGCAGGACTCGGAGCACTTCCAGCGGTACAAGTGTCTCATGGCTCTGGACTTTGAAGATGATTTTGGCAGGACACCAACAGATGAAGAAATGTGGAATCACATGTCAGAGTTGCCATCCTTTCTAGCCAAAAAGGGCTTACCAAAACCAGGCAGGTGGTTCGCCTGGCATGAGTGTGCACACCAACAGCTCAAAGAGTTTTTTGCCACACGTTGCCTTCTGCACTGGTACTTTGAAGATGAGGGGCTGCCAGCCCCTGAAGAAGTAAATACAAAATTTCAAAAGTGCAAAGGGGATCTGGGGGGCTTGAAACTGCTACATCGAGCTTTGACATATGTCAACCATGAGACTGCATGTATCATGCTCTTGGTCAGCCGACCTTGCTGGACCTGGTATACGGAACAAATCTCTGAGATCAAAACCCCCCAGGAAGGAGTTGAGCAACTCATGACGTGGGCTTTGTCTTGGTACAAAGATGCTCACTTGCTGGCCATTGTGAAAACTCTGTATGATTGGCGGTCTCTGAAGAAGTTGGTGTACTACCAAGTGCACCAAGGCAGAACTGATGATGATGACCTAGCAGCAACTGTGTTCAAATATGCGTCAAATGTCCTGTCAAGAAGATTATGGACAATGTCAAGGTATGGCACAGCTCCTGAGTGCTTTGTGGGACTTGTCTCGTCATGTGTCGATCATCGCCAGGAAGCCATGCGTGTGATGAGGAGAGACTGGCGGCTTCTCAATCTGGCGGAACAGTCGGACAAATGTGCTAAAATTGTCCCTGACTTGCAATTCTTGTTCAGCGCCCCTGTCAGGCTATCGTGTGCTCTTTTTGAGCAGAGTGGCTGGGACGAAACAAGTGTCCCTGGAACATTTGTCTTGAAGGGTGTCTTGACTGTCTTGCCCGACAACAAGATCGTCGAAGATTGTCATCAAGCGGTGAGAGTGGAGGCAAAGAGTCACCCGAACCAAAAGATGACCGTGCCACGTGTGCAGTCATGTGTCATGAACAGCAATGTCTTCAGTTCCAGAAAGCTATTCCATGTGGGAAAGTTGACTAAAGAGGAATTCGTCCAGAAATGGGGCAAGCGACAGACTGCTGATGAGCAGTATGGTCGCAAGATCTTTTCTAGCCGCTATCATCGTCTTCCCAAATCTTTCAGCAACATCATGAAGAAGAAATCATGGACAAGTGTCAATGAGGAACAGTATGGGAAATCATATGCTGCATGGGAGTGGATTCGATTTTACACTGAACATACTTTAGCGGAGACAAATGTCAAAGTTGACGACACTTGACTTGGATTTTGATTGAGCATCTTTTGCTTGCTGGCATTGTTTCCTCAATTCTCAAATAGACTTACTTAAAAATATTCTTTTCTTTGATCAGTTTGGGCTGCACTTGCAGGATGGTCTGAACTCTGTCATGTGTTTTCCTGGTCAACTTCTGTCACAGTTGTCCACAGAGACAACTGTTCTCAGCCTTGGCAATCGACTTTGGGCAACTATGGTGTGGCCGTTGGAGGAACATGGTCATCATGACAGGTTTCAAACCTACAAGCTCAGCACCAATCCATCCATTGGGGGGTCATTTGTCTTTCCATTCAACCCAAATGACTGGGTAGCAGCAGATGCAGAAGCATCATTGGAGGAAGGTGTTGGCGTACTACTGTCTCCACAGCGTCCATTTGAACCCTTGCCACAGGCAGCCCTTCGCCAGTCGGTCAATTTGACTTACAATGACTTGGTCATCATTGCTGATGCACTGGGGGTGCCCAATCCTGTTAAGTTGTCTCGAGCTGATTTGATTACCCGCTGTTGTGAGCGGCTTGGGGATGCAACTTTCACAGAGTTTGTGAAAAGTCAGGAAGCAGCAGTGAAAAAAAAACAAAGAAGAATAATGCAGTGACAAATGTCGACCTAGCTGCATCATTGCTGGAGGGGCTGGATAAGGATGAAGCACAAGAGTTTAGCGACATCAAGACATTTGTCAATCCTCGAACTGCTATGAAGAGGAAGTGGGCAGATATTAAGGAGGAGAAAAAAAATGAATCTTGGTTGCTGACTAGATTTCTCAAATTAATTAGTCAAAATGAAGTGAAATAGAAAGCTTTAGAAATAACTAATTTCAAACATTCTCGTCTAAGGAGAAGGAGGAAAAGAAGAAGAAGATTGCCTCTCGCAAAGCATTTGGTCGAGGCCGAGGAGGTCGGGGACGAGGACGAGGCAGAGCCAGAGGCAAAGGCAGAGGCCGTGGAGTTCAGCCTCAATCCAGCGATCGTCCAGAACAGGTGTCAGCACCAGCGCCACCTCCAGCACCATCTGTTTCTGAGCCTGTGCCCTTAGCACTGCTTCCCGAAGTCGCTGAGGAACATGAGGAACATTCGCCGCACATGGAGCAACATGAGGAACATCAGTCCCCGGACATGGAGGAACATGAGGAACATGAGTCGCCGCACATGGAGCAACATGAGGAACATCAGTCGCCGCACATGGAGGAACATGAAGAACATCAGTCGCCGCACATGGAGGAACATGAGGAAAATCAGCCGCTGCACATGGAGCTGGATGAGGAAGAAGTGTCTGATGCTGCAGCTGGGCCTGCTGCAGGTCCTGCTCCGTTAGCAGAGGCTGTAGCAGAGCCTGCAGCAGGACCTCCAGCAGAACCTGCTGCAGCTGAAGCAGGGAGGAGGCGTCATGTGGTACTTGTGTCGCCAAGAGAGCACTTCACACCTGCAATCCTTCAGAGATTGGCACCTCCAGGAATGTCATTTGGCTTGGACCAAAAGGCCCACCGCTTCACCATAAAGTTTAAGATCAAGCCTCGAGAGGGACAAGTGTGGGCTGCTTATGGACCAGGTGGATCTCGCTCCAAGGCGTTTCAACATATGTCCTGGGAAGAGGCACTGAAGCAGTTGCATCAGGAAGCTTGGGAGCGCTGGGATTTGGCAAAACATTTGCCTGGCTTTGAACTCGATGATCCGAATCAAGCGCAGCAGCCTGGACATGTCTCAGACAGCATGCTTGCTGTGATAAGAGAGGTCATTGCACAGATGCCTCCTCCTACTAAGTATCCTAAGCGTCCTTGAACAAGTGTGTTGCAATGGCTTGCACATGTATGCTGCTGCGCTTAAAAAAATGCCTCAAGTTTGAATGAATGAATGCACAAGACTTTGAGTGAATTTGTCTTGTCTTGGACTTGTTTTAAGATTGAGTTTCATGCCCGCAGCTTTTTATGTGAATATGTCAAACTGTTTCAAACAACTATGTAGTTGTATTCATGTTGAAAAAACCATGTTATATCAAATCATGGCATAATTTTCGAAATTCCACTGGATACTGGTCACTGATCACTGACTATTATCTTGAGTATAAATTTCACTCCTCCTCTGAAGTGGCCATGGGGAAATCAATTGCAGTTGCAGAAAGGCGCCAGCAGCAGCAGCGGACTATGATGTGGCCCTTTCTTCCATTTCTCTGCTTTGCACCTCCGAAGAAGAACAAGTGTCAGAAGAAGAACAAGTGTCAGCAAAACAAAGAGGTGGACGAAGCTGCTACCAAGAAATATGTCCATGATGATGCTGGCTCTTCTGGCACTGGCACTGAGGCATCAGGTGTCACTGAAATGCATGAGGCAACAAGTGTCAATGCAGCAGCTGCAGCTGCCACTGATTTGCCAATTGACCCATTTGTGGACAAATGTGCTAAAGCTCTTGCATTTGGCTATGAGGATGCCTGGCCCTACTCTTCCTTCAACAGGCCAGGGTTGATAATCATGTTGTTGAATAATAACAAACGTAACAAAGAAACTTAGTAGTGTCTTAGTTTCTTAGTAGTACTTAGTAGTGTCTTCAAAACTATCCTGGCTGCCCACCCTGACTGCTGCAGGTGTGCACAAATGTCGTCGTTCCTGATGGAGACCTTTTCTCGGTTCTTGGCACATGATCTTCATGTGTCTGGTGGGAATGCGATCAAGATGTGGCCACCTCTCCTGGACTCACTGTACCCATGTCTGCGACCAGTTACAGACCTTGCGATGAAGCTGTCACTCCTGTGCCAGCGTGCTTTTGCCAACAGGCTCCAGTGTTCACATCATCTCCACCACTTTGTTGAGTACTGGTGTGGCGCAGCCAACTTGACCAAGGAGATGATCAAAGCAGGCTTTGAAGGAGCTGGGTTCGACATCATCCATTCACATATGCACAGTTGTCTCGACACATGTGGCCTTCGTCTCTGGATGGATATGCTCATGAGCATATGTGAACATGGTCTTTGTTGGCTTGGACCACCTTGTTCTTCATTTGTCATATTATGTCTGGCGCAAAGTCAAAGGTATGGCTGGAACCAGTGGTGGGGAGACACCACGAGGACATTTGTCAGGACTGGCAATAGCCACATGCAGGTAGCAGCCATGATGTTCCTTGTGTCGTGTGTCATTGGCATCATGGTCTGCTTGGAGCAGCCGGACAACTCGTGTTTGCACAAGTGTCTTCCTATGAGGTCAGTGTTGTCATTTGTGAAGGCTCATCGTGTGAAGACTTATCTTGGAGCATTTGCTGGCCCCACTCAGAAGCCGCTGCAGATATGGACAAACAGAGTGTGCTTCAATCAACTGTCCAGAGATTGTCCAGCCAGGGAACAATTGTCAGGTGAGCAACTGGTGACTCGAAGTGAAGATGGCCGAAGTTTCACCGGGAGGAAGGACCTGCTAGAGGAGTCAGGTAGCTACACTCCACAATTTGGGTCAAGTGTTGCCCAGACTTTTGCATCGGAGTTTCTGCGGCTGCGTCATGTGTGAGTGACTTTTGTCTCACACTTGTGCCAGCTGCCTGCATGCAGTGTGTTGCACTACATGGAGAACTTCTGTCTCCCCAATCTTTGGCAACCACTGCAAATTAGATTTTCAACACATGTCAAGCATCATGTGTTTGATCTCATCATAGGGTTCTTGGGTAAAAACAGTTGTCCTTGCAGGCGAAACTCAGGAATTTGTTTGATACTTGTGTTTGTAAATGCTACGAGAATATGCAAAATCTTAGATAAATCTTAATTCCAACTCCACTTGCTTCACCTGAGGTTGGATGGCAATGTTTCGAGGCCAGGGTATACAGACACATGTTCACTTGTGCTTACTTGTGACAATTGACACAAAACTTTGACATATGTCCTCTCTTTTGCTCTTGCCAGGAGGAAAGCATATCAATAAAATATAATAAAATTATATAAACATATAAAAATTAAAAGAAAAATATATCATGTATTATTGAATTAACTATAATTTCTGGAGTTTTGTTTTACGTAAACCATCGTTTGGAATGCGTTGTCCTTTGCGATATGCAAAACGTGAAGAGAGAAAAAAACATGTTTTTTTTCTGACAAAGTTTGTGGTACTCCATTGTGTTCCACCGTGATACCACCGTGATACTTGGCGTGCAATCTTTAAGAAAAATTAGGGAAAAAAAAGGAAACACATGGAAAACCCAGGAAAACAAAAGGCAACAGCGTTGCAGTATCAACTCTATTTTTGTTTTATTTCTGTCTTCAATAACCCAAACCTACCTTATAGAGGACCCAGGGAACCAAGGTAGCACATTACGTTTGGTGACTTTCTCTTCTGATCTTCTTTCTTCTAATCTTCCTCTTCTCTCTGCCTCTGCCCTGCTCTGCTTTTCATCTGTCAATATTGTCGGAAGTTTGACTTCTAAATTTCCTTCGATAAATATCTCTCTCTCTCTCTATCTGTCTGTCTGTCTATCTGTCTATCTGTGTGTCTATCTGTCTATGTCTCTACCCATCTATTTCTCTATTTGTCTTGGTGTCTAACTAACTGTCTATGTGTCCATGTATCTATCTGTCTGTCTCGCCATCTATTTCTCTAGCTGTCCCTCTAACTATTTATCTACAAGTCTGTCTATCGATCTATCTATTTCTCTATCTGTCTGTCTGTCCATCTATCTATGTATCTATCTATGTGTCTATCTATCTATCGACCTCTCTATGTGTCTATCTATCCACCTATCTATCTATCGATCTATCTATCTCTCTGTCTATCTATCTATCTCTCTATGTATCTATCTATCTTTCCATGTACCGATTTATGCATCTATCGATGTATCTATCTATCTATCTGTCTGTCTGTCTGTCTGTCTGTCTATCGATCTGTCTGTCTTTCTGTCTGTCTATCTGTCTAGCCATCTATCTATCTATCTATCTCATCTACCCAGCTGGCCTCTCTCTCTCTCGCTCTCTCTTTCATCTAATTACCTATCTATCTATCTATCTACCTACCTGTCTATCTCTCTCTCCCTTTCATCTGTCTATCTGTCTAGCGGTCTATCTGTGTTGCAGTGTCATTCAGTGTAATGTAGTGTGGTGTAGTGTAATTTAGTGTAGTGGAGCATACTGGAGTGTAATGTAGTGTAATGTAGTTAGTGTGACTTCGAAGTGAGCTTCGCGCCACAACGGCGTACACTTTTTCAACATCTGAACCTTCAAAAATGGTCTGAACCCGTAGTGTTTTGTACATTTTGACTTGGAAATGTGCTTCGCGCCACAACGGCGTGCACTTTTTCGACATCTGAACTTGCAAAAAACTGGCGCGAACCCCTAGTGTTTTGTACATTTTGACTTCAAAATGTGCTTCGCGCCACAACGCCGTGCACTTTTTCGACATCTGAACCTCCAAAAGTGGTCCGAGCATGGTGTGTTTTGCACATTTTGACTTGGAAATGTGCTTCGTGCCACAACGGCGTGCACTTTTTCGACATCTCAACTTCCAAAAGCGGTCCGAGAATGGTGTGTTTTGTACATGTTGACTTCGAAATGTGCTTCGCGCCGCAACGGCGTGCACTTGTTCGACATCTCAACTTCCAAAAGTGGTCCGAGACCGCCAGTTTTTAACACGTTTGACTTCGAAATGTGCTTCGCGCTACAAAATGGCGTGCAATTTTTCATCGCTCCTGTGGCCAGCTGGCTCCGCACCCGCCGCTTTAGCGGGCCTACTTTTCGACCCTCCTGAGCCACAAATCATTGGAAAAACACAGTGTTTCGCGACTTTCCTACCTTTTCGCGCATCTGCATCTTCTTTCTTCTTACTCTTTCTCTTCTACTCTTCTCTCTTCTAATCTTCCTCTTCTCTCTGCCTCTGCCCTGCTCTGCTTTTCATCTGTCCATATTGTCGGAAATTTGACTTCTAAACTTCCTTCGATAAGATGTCCCAAAATGGTGGACCCACTATCTGTAAGCGATTCAGCTGTCGCATATGAAATTTTAAAGATTGGCATGACCCTGCGCGTCAGGCCAGGTACAAATGACAAGTTTGAGAATAACAGTTGCCTACAGATGGTGAGTTTGCCATGAGCGCATGCATACCGTTTGTGCATCTTTTTCATATTGGCCCAAATAGGGTCCCCTTTGGCCAACTTTTGCTTTGCAGCTGAAAGGCTACTTAGCTCCTGTGCGCCATAGGTGGCGCGACTTGCCAGAGACAACTTTGGCGTGGAAAAGGACTTCAGCCAGCGCAACTTGGAACTTCGCTTTGCTGTGGCCCTACCAGTTACACACTGTAACTGGTAGCGGAGCTGCCTGGGTCTCCACTGAGTTAGAGGCCAACCGAGCCGGAGCTGGTGGAGACGGAATTCGACCAGGGCAACTACGTGTGTGACTGAGGGTGCTACATCCTGGCCATCGTTGCGAAGCTCCCAGGTCTTGCGACTTTGAGCATTGCGCTTGGACTTCTACGACATCAAGCTGCTTTGAGCATTCTTGCTTGGACCTCTATACGACATCAAGATCCTCTTGCAAGAGCTTGCACTTCGACCTCTACGAGATCTTCTTAGCATTTGCTTGGACTACTACTTCATCGCGGTCACTTTGCAGTTGCTTGGACTACGACTTACTTATATTTAGCTGTATTTTTGTATTTTTTTGGGGGCCGTCAACGAGAAATCCAACAAAAAGGAAGAGGTGCAAACGAGAATAACAAATATCTTTCACATCTTTCTTCCTTGAACTTTGCCGCAACATAACAAGAGGGGCTTCACAATAAACCACCTTGAAGTAGAATGTAAAAGACCAACGCAAACTTAAGACTGCAACTTAGTCGCGACAAAGATATGCGACACAGTGCTCAACACCAACTTTGAGAAAAATATCTCAAGAGCCGTGGCCACGCTTTTCCCCCCGGTAGCAGACGAGTTTTGCAAATATCTTTTTAATTGCGTTTTGATTGAAGCAATTGGGTTAAAAACTGAAACAGACCTGTTGATGGCCGAACCAGCCACCATCCAACAAATCCGACACAGACCTTGGCTGAAGCAGCCACGGTTGGAATACCAAGCCGACTTCAGCTTTGGCAAAGTCATCTTTGGCCCCTCTTTCTTAATATGCAAAATGGGCGGCCCACGAGATCCCGACTTGCTGCATTTCAACTTGCGGTGCTTCTGAAACCGCTTTTCGAGCCCCAAAGTTCCAACTATCCGTATTTGGACTAAGCGCAGATCTCTTTCAGCTTGCTTGATTTAAAGGGTCCTTAGCACTACAGAGTGCACAGCTGGCCGATTCTGAGTCAGCTTTCTTGGGCTGAAACAGCTGCAGAAGGAAACGCCTTGCAATTGAAATTGAAATTGCACCTGTTAAAAATCAATTGCTGTTTGCTGAACTGAGTCTACAGGGTGTCTGCAGCTGCCGCAACGCATGTTTATCCACTTTTCCACTTGTCATTTTTTTGCATCTCACATCCGACTTTGAAGACAGCACCCCGCCGCAGTCTATGTGGCTAAGATCCGGCCCTTTCCAGATGATCTGACATTGGTCGATGCCGCGGTGGCATACTTGTGGCCAAAGCAGCCACCAAAAGCCGAAGCAGCTAAGTGGCCGAAGCAGCTACAGCTACAGTAGCCGAGACAGTTGCCACCTCTTTGGCGTAGAGATGGTGTGGCCAGTTTTCAGCCACAAGCTTCCGTGAAGTGCTTGAGCCGAGGCTCCTGAAGCGAAGCGGATCTCAGGCATGCTCCTAAGGAGAGGACAATTCGTCGTGTCCTTAGGAGGTTCAAGGACGTCCCCGAGGCTCCTAAGGAGAGGACAACAATGGGACAAAGGCCTTTGAAAAACTCATACTTAAGAGTATTCCAGTTTCGTCCCCTTGTCGTCCTCCCCTTAGGAGGTTCAAGGACAACCCCGAAGCTCCTAAGGAGAGGACATTCCCACCCGTTGATTCGAGCCTTTACATGTGAACTATACCCAAAGCTGGGATTTCAACCGTTAGTCTAGTTTCTATTCCTTTCAGGTTTTCACGAAGGAGACCAGATTAAGATATATTCTCAACAATGGGTCGAGTTACAGTGATAGCATGGTGCCCATGGGGAAATTGATATAGTGGGAAATTTTCACCAACAATAGGGGAAATATCATCAATCATTGTTGAATCGTTGAATCTCCCGCTTGGGGGTCCAGTTGGGGTAAAGAAATAGGAAAACATGGATATAGCAATGGCAATGGTAACCCACATCAGCTGGGATACAACCTCTATGATTGTGACCATGTTCCTGCCTACTTATTATATAATATATCTTACTATGATTTACTATGTGGGGCTGCACCCAAGCATGCTCCTGTGTGATCACTCTTCAAATGAGATTGACTCACGGGAATGAATCACCATTAAATAATATTAGGCATCACTATGCTGTCGTGCATGTGTGGTAGGGTGTCCGACTGTGAGTCTCGAACAAAAGTCTAAGTGGTGAAGGGGCAAAGCTGTGCGAAACAGGCTATGGCGGCTATGTTTTTCATGATGACCAGGCGGTTGTTCAAAATTATGTTACGCCACCCTTTCGCGCCCCAGAATCGGGACAGGTAATTATGATCATGTTTTCGTGTGCATATTTCGTAAAAAAAAAATATGGGAGGATTGTATTTAAAAACAAGGAAGTGGAAGCATTCGCCTAATTTGTTTTACAGATTGCCCGACAATGGAAACACAAGTTGCAAAGACTTTAAAGGGTTTTTGCAGTGGCAACATTCAAAGACAAACTAGACCATTTTGGGCCAAGGTGGGATCCTGGCAGACTCGCCTTTCGCCAACCTTCCGTGAACCTTTCGCGGATTTCTCGCCTACAAACATGATTTTAAAAACTTATGTTTCATGAGAGGATGGGTGGGTGTTTCAGTTCCAATACCATCTAAAACCCATTCCTATCTGAGAAAAACTCCCAAAATTCTTGTTCAATGGTTGTATGAATGCAACTAGAACTGCCAAGCATGAATACTTATATCACATACATCTAGTCTAATCAGTGTTTTCAGACCTTTCGTGAACCTTTCGCGGTCTTTCACCAATGCAGCCAAAAAAACACGCATCCATATCTGCAGATGTCACTCGGATATACTCGGATACTATCAAAGTCTTGCATGGGTTTTAGAACGACTCCCGGCATGCATTTACAGACCTAGCCCCGTGACAAAAATCTAGCAGCTTGGAGCGTCGGTGATGCAGGGACGGGGGGCTTGAATCGTTGGAGGCGTTGGATCGCTGCTGAACCTATCAAACCCCTAACCGCGAATGGACACGGATGGTGGCTGGTGATTGGCCAACCAAAATCCCAGCCACATGGCCGCCACATGCTGACCTGCGGGACCCGCACGCCGCACCCAGGCCCATCCTGGCCCGTCTTGGTCCTTGCTTCTCTGGGGCGTCTCTAAGGCTCTAGAAGCTTTGAAATCTTGCATCGGGGCCAGCATATCTTCTGGAAGTCAGTGCCTTTCTGGATGTAGGGCTGTGACCATGGAAGAGCCTGGCACAACATTTGAAGCTCATAGTGAGGTCCCAGGTGAAATGATATGAGATGATCCTCATCCCAGCTGGGCGTACACCAGCAACTTCCAAGGCCGCAGGTGCGATGTCACCAGCATCGATTTGGGACGTCTGAAAATCACAATGGCTGTTGGCCCAGGCGATGAAGGACATCCTTTTCCTGAAGGTGGCTGCGGCATAGTATGCCCATGTATTCCCGATAAGAGCCAAACCAATTTGGGAAGTTCTTGTCGATGAAGGTCTTGCACATCTAATTGGGGATGTGAGGAGGTCACATTGTCTCTTGTACTCCATTCTGCTCTTCACGTTGCAAAAAGACCTTGTCAATTTCTGGGCTGATGGCAGCTGGCAGCAGAAACGTAGGTTTTAAACAAGTATAACCCAACTCCAACTATCTATGTTCGTCCAAGGTAACCAAGACCATACCAGTCAGTGTTCGCAAATTAGGCATTTTGATTCTGCGTTCTACGTCGGGTTCTGTGTTCCAACTAATTTACTTGCTTCAACCAACTTGCGAACTGACAAATCCATACAAATCCTACAGAATCAGCATCTTGCACCGTTATCATCAATCATGATCCTCTTATCATAAGTGTCATCACCACCACTGCACCAACGTCATCAACCCAGGCACCCAACATCGATGGAGATCCAGGACCACCTGACATGGGGAGGCAACCCGCAGGGGATATAAGTTTCCATGTTTGAAACGAAACTTGATAGCAAAAACTGAAAGTTGCACAGTTGCAACTCAACTTTGGCCCAAGGATGCCCAAGGGCTCCACCCGCCTTGCAGCCAAAGGATCAGTGGCACATCGCCAGAAACCTCTGAGGCTTTATGGGAACTGGTGATTCAAATTGTTTCGATCTCAGAGGGTGATGTAGCCTATACTTAAACTCGTCTGGGTCCACCTGAACTAACCTAAACCTGTAGGATTTGAATTGATTTTAATTCTAACTATTCATTTCAAATAGTCCGAAACATAGATCTAGTGTTAAAAGCTATAAGGGGTCAACTCCCCAAGTTCCAAGCGATTTGGTCAGTTTCTTGTCCAACTGGATGCCGACGGCCTTCAGACCCTGCTAGTGCTGGTGGACACCGACTAGTTGAACTTCAGGTCCCTGTTGTTTTGTACGGACCACATCTTTAGCACCGCCAATCTGAGAGACCAAACGGAATCCAAATCACACAATCCAGTTTTTTCACAAAGTTGTCGGAGTTTCACGAAGTTTCTAACTTCACAAGGAGGAACACCAAAGGTTCCAATCGGTCAATGTGCAGGGCAAAAAGCTCCGGAGGCGGAGGGAAATACAGAAAACCATTAAAAAAACAGGAAGAGTATGTGACACCGCGCATATATAAACCACTATAACCCATATAAATATAAACTATATATATATATATATTTATATATATATGTATATATATATATATGTGTATATATATATATATATTAAAACCATATAAACAGCTTTTAGTTTACGGGTTGGGAACATCTTCCCATTCGCGGCATTGATTGAGATCCCACCTTCGACACCTTCGGCTCGAAGTACCAGTAGAACAAAGCACCTACCGAAGCAGCGCCGGATTTGCCGCCCAGCCGTGGAGTAACAGAAAGGATGCACTGAAAAGATGTTGAAAGATGAGAAACTGAGAAACATGTGATCTGAAAATATTCTGAACTATGAAAACCCTCTAGTAAACGTTTACATAACTGTGGAAAATCACCATTCTTTATGGGTAAATCAACTATAAATGGCAATTTTCAATAGCTATGTTGGGTGATTTTGGATGGAAAAAAAACTCACGGATTCACCAAGCTCTTGCCTGTGCCAACATCTGCAAAGCCGGTATAGCTGTTGTAGCTGCACAAGTCACGATTCAAGCTGCAAAGGTCCACTGGATGACCTGGCGTTGAAATGAAGCACAAGCACTGATACTTGACACCCAAAAAAGGATCGAAAAGTGATACTATCGCCTTAATCTAGTGGGCTATTTATGGATATTTACTTATGTAGCTATAGATACCATTCTTGATGGAAAAAAAACGCGCCAGTTTGTAACTGTTGGCAACTATGAAACACTGCAAATTTCATGAGATCAATAAACCATTTACCAACTGGTGCAGGATTTCAAAACCATCCGCAGTATCACTACAGTTTAGGGTATTTTGTTTTTTCTATCTTTTGCGGACTTGCACCTCACCAAAAACACACATACGATAGGATTACCCTCTGGATCACAATTTGCTATGGAACATGGATGAACATAGTTTTTTCGTTCGAGCAATCCATAACTGGTTGGTGGTTTCAACCACTCTTGAAAAATATTAGTCAGTTGGGATGATTATTCCCAACATATGGAAAAATGTTCCAAACCACCAACCAGATAATCATCATTAATAATCTGTACATTCTAATACGTTCAATAACGATGTTCAATTACCAATGGGAAACTGAAGTTCATCAACCTGGGCCGCCAACTGGGCGCAAATGGTCCAAGTATACTGAACATTTGCACTATATCAAGTATCATGTTCATCATTTTGGCATGGTTCCCTATCTATGCCGCTGTTCTTTTGCTGTCCAGAAGTGATTGTCCGTGTTTGATCCATTGATTTCCCATGAAATCGCTACAACTCATCCAGCTTCAAGCCGGGTCGCTGCTAAAGGCGGAGCTCAAACACCTCAGCCAGCAGTGGTTGCTCCCTGGAATCCAACGTTGAGAGTTTATCGACCCTGCAGGACATTGCAGGACAAAGCAGGACAAAGGGTCATAGTCTTGGCACCCTTTGCTTGGAAGCATTGAATTGTGCATCCCCACCTCCCTGTCATGCTGGGGTGACCAAAGGTGCACGACCATTTGGGAGTGATTTTGGGAGATAGCCACCAAATCTGATGGAAAGTCGTGATTTAACCATGTAACCCCCCATTTCGGATGTATCAGTATATATATATATATACATGTGTTCGTTTATGTCTCTATTATGTATATGTTTTATATTTATTTAAATCTAAATTATGTGATTATTTAGTTCATGTTTTTCATTTTAACTTTTTATTTATGTTATATTAACTTATCTATTTATATGTATGTATATATATATATATATATTTGTTCATATTATAGATATACACTCCAAATAGGGGGCGTGTTGTGGAGTTTACCACACTGACAAACCAGCGAGAATCATTGCAAATGACCTGGAATTTTGCGAGCCACGAAACAACCAATGAGCCTTTCTTTTGATTGCAGCCCCATTTGTTCGTTCAAGGTGTCCAAGGATATACGTAAATAATTCCAGATATATGTGTTTTTTCTTCAAAAAGAAACACGCTATCTGTATATATATATATATATAATTATATATATATGATTGTATTATATAATTCTGTATTTACATATAGAAATCATAAACTCTACATATCTCTATATCACATCTTCCAAAAAATAACAGTGTCTGTCTATCTGTCCATCACTCTGTTTATTCCCGCCCTTTGAGGCTGCGACCCCAGCATCCAAATCCGCATCATGGCTGCTGGCAAAGCACTGAAACAAAGCAAGTTTCAAAGCCTTGGAAAGTAAGTTTTCCATTGATGATTTTTCTTGAGAAGAGATGGTTTGATGAGTGAAAATTATGTTTTATTTTAGGGGCTTCACTCTCGAGTGACAGCTGCATTTTGAGCACCAAAGCGCTAGGGCCCATTGTTGGGCTGAAGAGTTGGAATAGCGCTTTTGGAAGACCAAAACAGGAACATGCTCTTCATATTGACCACCCTTTACTTGAACAAGGGGGAAATAGAATAGATTTAACATGGTTAAACATGGTTCAACATGGTTTAACATTGCCCTGGAGAAAAAAACAATTCCTCAAAGGGATAAGGTCGGTGCGAGGTCGCTATGCTCACTGGATGGATTGTCACATGGCGTTTCCTCTACATCTTCCTGTAACATATTTCAGCAAATTCCCGGAACCATTTTTGTTTGATATATGAATCATTCTGGGATGCAATATTCCCGATTCTTCACAGGGTAAAACGAGGACCACGCATCTTCCACCTGTTCTTTTTTTTGACACTGTGAAGCTCCGTGGCGGCGATGTCCTTTGACCTCCGGCCAAAACGTGCTGGGCCTCGTCCTATTTGGTCAATGGATTGGTGTAAGGAGTATATCTACAGAAATTCATGTCTTGTTCCGACCCAAAAAAGAGGGGTTCCGGTAGATTGTCCCTCCTACCATTTCTGGGAGCCGGGCCGGGATCTGGAGGATCTTTCAGTAAAACATCATGGCAATCGACAAGTTTAGTCTATCTATGTGCATACACAATCATTCACAGACATTTGGCCATATGTTTTGCACATATTTTTGTGGTGTTTGCCACGGTCTCATAAGCAACGGTATGAAATCACACTTATTTGGAAATAACATGAAATAACTAACCATATATTCAACCACATAAAGCCAAAACAACTCGTACTGAAACACATGAAACCCCGATAAACGCCAATAAATCAGTTCAAAACACGTTCAGCAATGGCAACACCCACAAAAGCTGATCAAGATTTGCCCTTAACAAAACCGTTTTCTGAATTACACATAATATTTAATTGAAATCCCAATATAAAGACCGACAAAAACCCTGATTTTGATTGGTTAAAAACCCGGTAAACCCCAATTTTTGGATCCCGTAAACATCCCATCAAAAACATTCAAAAACCATCAACAACCTATCAACATCACTTAGCAATCCCGAAAAAATATTCCATGAAACCATCAAAACCACCCAAAAAAATCACGCAAAAATCACCAACCAAAAATCACCAACATCCCAGGTTTTCCCATGAAACCCGTTGAAAAAACACCGAGAAATCCCAGGTTTCCTTGGCCGCGGTTCATCGGCGTCGTCTCCAGCTGCGACCGTCGGGGAAGCGCAGCTGGCTCTCCACCCAGGTGACGATCACCTCCGAGGGACCGCCTGGCACCGGGTTTGAAGCAACAAAGATAGAGGGGATCCGGGGATCCATGGTCGATATAAATATAAATATAAATATATATATATATATATCTATATCTATCTTATACTTAAATGAACATGATACTATTAATTTGTGACACTATCGTGCTGTTTTAATCACTATACTACTCCTGTTACTATTATCATTATATATGTTTATTGCTATGTTTTTCCTAAAAGCATCTCCGATGCTTGGGTTCTCGTTTAGGGGGAGCGAGAGGGAAGCGTCGACAGCATGGACGGAAAGGAAACCGTGGGAAATAGCTCATGGGGAGAGCTTCGCTGGGAGGGAGCGAGCAGCGTGGACGGACAGGAAACCGTGGGAAATAGTTTGGGGAGAGCTCCGTTGGGAGGGAGCGAGACGGAGAAACTTTTACACACCGAGGAACTCTTACACAGAAACTTTTACACAAAAAAACCTTGACACAGAGAAACTTTCACACACAGAAACTTTTACACGCAGAAGCTTTTACGCAAAGAAACTTTTACGTACAGAAGCTTTTACACACAGAAGCTTTTACACACTTTTCTTTCACAAAAGACCTTTACACAGAGGAGCTTTTGCACACTGTTACGCGCAGACGAGTTTACACACATAGCTTTTACGCATAGAAACTTTTATACAGAGAAGTCTTCACACATCTTTCATCATGTCTCATCTGTCATGATCATTCAAGACATAGCCGACGCAGCATGCTGTGGTGAATTGTAGATTGTAGCCACTGATGCCATCAGTGCGCACGATGTCTCAATAAAGATCTTGCGTCGATTTCGTGCAGAGCACAGCTGCCCACACCACAAGATTTCTGAAAAAAGGTGTGCTGTGCGCCGTCTTGCTTTTGGGTGCTCTGGCCCACCTTGCTTTTTGTAGTAATATGATGATTACTGTTGCTACTATTGTTATTATCATGATCATCCTGGAGTAGGTAGACACCTATTCCCGTTTTAGTGTGGAGAGTTTGAAATATGCCTATCATAATTCTATCCACTCCACGTGTATTATACATTTATCTATAATACGTCAATATTGTCTGATTTATGAAAGCAACATGTTGGTAGATAACATATCGCATTAACTATTTAATGGAGGTAACGGTTACAAACATAACTGGGGGGGGGCATCACCTTGTCCGACTGATAACCCTCAGCCTCTGGAGGAAAAATCAATAGACAACCTGAGGCCAGGAACGGTTGGGGAAGAGACTCATCCTGTGGCATCTTGAGAAAACCACCACTTGGCGGGAAATCATATAGAAAGAAAGGCTGTTTCATTGTGTTTCTGACTTTCTGAAGCCAAAGAATGAGATCTGACAATTTGGCATGGGAGGACTGACAAATTGCACATGACATCCCACAAGTCACTCTACTTTTAGACGAATGTTAAAATAACCCAATTAATCAAAAAGTATTAAACTAACCCATTGTCATACTCAAACTATTAAACAAACCAAACAAATCCCAAGTATGCAACACTAACCGCCTCTTCATATTGATTGACCCTGACGGTTTCCCCTGTTAACGCTCAGTTGCTGATTGCCGTCCAGGCTGTCTGGTGCACCTTTCCGACGGGCCCGACCATGGCCGTCTATCCAGGGGGCTGGCTGAATGTAGAAGATTCAGCTAACACAAAAACCATGCAAAATTTGATGAGCATGGTATTTAACTGATGATTTCGCTTAGATAAATACTGTACTGTACCAGGTTTTCTATTTCAATTGCTAATTGATTGCTATGTTATGTTATTTTTTTTTTGGGAAACGGTAACCCCAAAGGTCACCAACATCTGAGGTGCAATACCCACAGTTTTGAGCATGCTTTAACAAACAAAAGCAACGCTAAAACCATCAGAAACTCACCAACCACTTTCCAACATCGTCCATTTGTGGGGGAATACTTGCAGGGTCTGTGGCCCTGGTTATAGCCAGCCCGCTATAGTATATAGTAAGTTTCTCCCCTTTTACAACTGGATATGGCTCAAAATTGAGTACCCCAACTATTGAAGTAAATACAAACATTATAGACTTAAATCATCTAAAATCATCTAAAATATCTAGTCTATACTTTAGTTTTGGATGATTTAGGTCAATGTTAATATTTGACTTACTTTACCATAAATACAAGGTGGTGCCCCAGTTCGTTAGCTAAGTTGGTTTATAACTCCAATAACTAGGGTTTATGGTAGATATATCAAAGTTACTATGGTTTATAAACCAACTAACATAACTGGGGGGGAACAACCTTGTATAACCATTAACCGTTACCCATTAATATCCATGAATATCCATTAGCCATAAACCATTAACCATAAATATTTAGCATTAACCTATGAAATAGTTGATTTGCCATGATTTACCAATTAAACATACCCAATAACCTTCAACTTCAATACAGGTCTTTTATTTTGACCCATACCATACCTTGACCCATGGCCTCGTCCTCGGCGTCCAACGGCTTCCCAGCTCTTGCCCTGGCAGCTAGGGCCTTCACCATCAGTGCCCCTGGCGTGGTGAAGACAATGGGGATGTTTTTTCGAACCAACATGGGCTGAAACAATGGTGGTTTAACAGGATTCAATATGATTCAATATAGGATTTCATGGAATTTACTGGGGTGTCATCGGATTTAATGGGATATATGAACTCTGGCTTTAAAACAAACGACAGGTATCTATGGTTGTTTCCCGCAAATGATCAACAGATGCATGATGGAATTCCGTATGTGTGTTAGTCTACAGGAGGGAAGTCAGGAGAATTCAGGATATGGGTCATATACCCAACAAACGTGATTGTAACCAATATCTTGGGTAAACAAAACATAGCAAGGTGGATGCTTCCTACTCGTTCTTGATAAGTGGGGATTTGGAACGTCCACCGACGAAGAAAAAGACATCTGCATCCTTTGGTTGACCATGGTTTCTGGATGTTATGGTAGTTACATCTGGTTATGACTAACAGTTCGCCATGGAAAATCACCATTTTTAATAGGTAAACCATCTATAAATGGGTCATTTCCCATGGTTATGTTAAATAACCAGAGGGTATATCTACAGTTAATTTTTAAAAACCAACTTACAACGGGGGGCGCCCTCTGGTAGGTACACGCTGATCTGGTGCACCTAGTAATCAACATCATTCCGTAAGCCTGGCTGTAGTTGAGCCACTGTGACTGCGGATATTTCGCCCAGTGGGGTGGAAAAAATGGTTGTCTATGTTCTTTGTCCTATTGGCCTCTATTGGCCTATGGTGCCCGATTTGGATTGTCTATCATTGGAGGTTTGTCATTGGTTTTCCCAACAGCTTCCAATTTCATCCCCTTTTCATCCCGGCTCCGGAAGAAATCAGAACCACAGCCATCCCTCAAAATCCCAGCACCTGACGAGCACTCGAGCACCTTGCAGTACTATCTCTCTGGGGCAACCTCCGCAGAGGGGACTCCGACAGGCAAAAGACACCAGCTATGCCAGCTATGCGAGTGAACTTTGATTTTTGGGAAGGATCCTGAATGATATACAGTAACTGAATGTAATTTAGCTAAAATGTGTACAGTATATAACAGCATCACCACGACTTTCCAGTTGTACCACTATGATTCCCCGGGTGGTATGTTATCAGGAGATACCAGGGTCCGACCATCATTTGCTTCAGAATGTGAATGATCCCATCTCCCTAATATTAAACCTAAATGGTCACAAACAAGTGTATATCCCCTACAAAACCGTGGTTTCTGGCGGGTGTCTAATATTGATGGCATTATTTATGTGTCATGATGTGCATTGCATGACCATGAGCGCACTGCTATCTGTGCTTCGTTTGCTGCATGGTTTCACCATCATCACCATCATCATGTTGCAATTGTCAACAAATGGGGATACTATCCATTAGGACAATGGTAAAAAAAAACGGTAGTGATCATCAAATACAGGATGAATATGGATGAATATGGATGAATCAGTGATTTGCCAAACTGCCCCATTCTGAGCCACCCGGAAACTCAGGGTCATCGTACTTTCCGGCAAAACGAGGCGAACCCGGCAGCGCCTGCCTCAGTGGTGCTTCGCTTGCACGCTCTTTGCATGGTGACCAGGGAGCTAGTCAGCGTTTTGATCCATATTCTGGACCCATGTTGAACCCAAATCCCAGGATCTTAATCTTTACTATGCCATTTGAATAGACCTTAGGATGCAAATCCATCAAATACCCATGTTCAACCCCAAACCTAGGATGCAAATCTCTACATTTCTATTCAATTTGGATATTTGGTACAAATACAAAGAGAATAAGACGTATCAAGACTTTTCCAGACTGAGTAGTTTTCCAATTTGAGCGAACAACCATGAAAAACCTCGCGTCAAGTCTCGCGGCTTGCGGTGTCGCAGAAAACAAACCCAGCAATGTGCTACGTCTCGCTACAGGGCCTGCAAACGTGACTAGTGCGAGGTGGTGCAAGGAGCTGTGCCCAATCGATAGCTAAGTTGGCTTACAACGTAAGTAGAGTAACATAGATTAACTATGGTTAACTATATGGTTGACTGTGGTTTATAGATCGATTATCGGTAGATATATCACGCACATTTGAAAAGAACAACAACTTATAGCTGGGGGTCAACACCTTGTATCACATGGCAAAAGTGAAGCCACCATTCCAATAGAGCCACATCAAGCCACCAAATATGGAACCAGCCATCTTGGAGAATACATACGAAGCAACCACGGACCAATAGCAAGTGTTGGTTCCCATTGAGCCACACCACAACCTATGAAAGCCGCGGATAGGCAGCACCACAACAGCAGTGGCAGCATAGAAACACGCCGCCATTGCGCCATGGCAAAGGGTGAGGGTGGCGACATGCTGTGGGGTCCGAGAGGCAGTTGCTAACACCATCCTAAAGGCTTCAAGAATTTAACAAGAATTTACAAAGGTTAGCGGTTAGTACATGTTTGTAAAGTTATGTAAAGTTGATAAAGCTAGGGATTTACCCCTGGCACTGGGCAAAAGGGACTTTCATTGACTTTTCATGTATTTTCATCATCCATTCCACCTTGTGATCATTTCAATGGTAGGAGGTTGCCACCGATCAACATCCATCACTTTGGAATCTGGCCAAGTACCACATGGGATCAAATGGGCAGCTGGGATGTTAGTTGCTGGTAAAACATGAAACTCCGGAAAGGACAGCACCAAGAAGAGGAACATCATGTTCAAGTGATTCAATTGATTTCAATTTGATGCCCTGGAACCCCATGATATTCCATGCGATCATATTTTTGAAGGTGGTCTACAATGTAATGTCATCCTTGCTTTCAACATGTCCGGAAAACATGCGTGATAAAAATGGATGAGCAATCACACATGTACCGATTGAAACCAACCAGAAACAAAACAAAAACATATGCGCATTCAAATGGAATGTCAATTCCAAAATGATTGAAAGATCCCCATATGCGGGGTCAAAGGCCCCTCTGGAAACAGCATGACTTAAGGTCCCTTTGGCAAAGCTGCCCGACCGAAGCAAGCACCTCTTTCTGCGAAGCAGCGAAGATCACTCCTTCTTTTCGCGTGGTGCCTCTCAGCAAAGCGGCACCAATGGGCCAGTGAATCTTACATGGGTCGAGTTGGCTGAAGGTGTGTCAGGTGTGTCCCATCTCCCTTGAAGAATAGACGTCAGTTGGGATAGAGGAAGTGCTGCATGCCAGGGAAAAATTGAGAGATGGAGAAATGGTCAATTTTTCACATACCTGGCAGCGATCTTGTCTCACAATGGACAAATCACAATGGATAATCGTCGTGGTAAACAGAAACATTTCCGGAGTTCCCATTGCAATGTGTTAGATTGCTGGAAATTGCTACAACAAGCAAAAGCCTTTGAGTGTCCAGTCTATACGGCGGGTCGGTTGTGGCCTTAAAGTTGGACCCTGCCTATTTCCCCACCGATTTTCTCTTGTTGCCTGGTTTGTAGTGTGTCTTAGTCCAGATCCTTTTATGTCATTTTTCACTTCCAGGATGACACTCCGCTCTTCACGGGTCTCTGAGTTTGGGCTTTCATAATGCCAATGTTCATCTATATTTTGACCAATTTTTCTCCAAATCCTGGCCAAAGGCGGTTTTGGCGCCCTGTAAACGAATGGCGCACCCGCTGCAGCGACTCCAGCCAGGCGGGTGCAGGGCGACCCCGCAGGTCGCAAAGGATGGGAATGAAGGTCTGGGCGGCGTGGAAAGGTGTTCTGTTTGGAAGAACATCTATATACTGTACTCACTTTCAAGATTCTTCAGATCTTCGTATTTTTCTATATCTTGAATATCAATATCATTCAATATCTAGCCCATTAATATGCAATTATTTATCATTACACCAAGTTATCTCCCATAACCATTGATTTCTCCACCAGGACTCACCCGGACACCCAGGAGTCCGGCGCAGAGCAGCTCCGTCAAAGTCCAGGCGACGCCCAGAAAGGTGCAGCTTTGCAAACAGAAAAAGGCCAAGGTCATCGGATCCCAACGACCTGGTATTAGCCAAGGGCTATGTTTCCAACATTTTTTTGCCAACGAATCATGGGATAAAATCATGGGAAAGAATGGGGTTGGCTGGGATAAAACCAAACCAACAGAGTGGGATATATAACTATTAGAAGTGGCTGGGATTTTCCATAAGAAATAACGGGGATATACTGTGGGATAACACCAAATAAAACCAATGATATATTGGGATACTGCACTTTATCAAGGATGTAAATGTAACATTGGAGAATCATGGGGGGCATTTCTGGGAAATCATGGGAATATCATATGATATGATGGGATAAAACTAATAATATATACAGGTATAGATGGATATTGCATATATATATATATAGCTATCATGGGGTTGGGAAACTCTATTCGTAGCTCCTTTCACAGCTCCCGATTTTTTTGTAGGGAATATGGATGCTCATGGTTCCGGAACCCTTCTTCCTAACCACTAGATAGGAATATGATGATTTTGCGTTTTTTTCAAAGACCATAATATGACTTAATATGGCTGGTGTTGATTTTATCCCTGATGTTTTTGTTTGTTGAATAATCCGTTATGGTGTCTGGCGGAGTGTTGAAAAAATGATCCCTTCCCCTAGGGGATGAAACCACAGGTAGTGTTTAATATGAAACTATATGAAAGGGAGATGGGATTGACTGTTTGTTTAAATGGTTATCCACTAATTTCTTTGATATCTTCTTGGACGGCCTGAGATTTGATGGGCTGGTTGAGGTTGACTCAGCCACCAGCAAACATATCCCCAGGAGATGGGTTGTGAATCCCACAAAAATTGGATAATGCCCCTGGTCATCCAGCATAACCAAAGATAGCCTAAGGGTATACATACGGTATATCATTCCATGAAGGTTCATTCCATTATGATGGTGCCCCTGCTATGTCACATGTCTGCCATTGACCACCCAAGCCCAGCTGCCTATGACGCCCTGCTGATGAAACAGCAAGCGAATGCCGAAGCTTCTGCGAGTGACACGCGGATGGTCGTCCTTTGTACCATTGTAGTCCTGAAGCAGCTGGCAAGGCGATCTTGAAGAAACATATATATATATATATAAAGGTGAACCATGGAACCGGACCACAACTGAATGTTAGGATTGGGGCTATTCCCGCGGGCTTCTCCAAAGTGCAACAACCACACATCACTGCGCTGGGAATATCGTTGCACATAGAAAAAACTGGCTAAACAATTGCGACAATGATCCCAATGTCAAGCACCAATATCGGTAGGCTACACCCCAAGTATACTGGCCACATCTGATTTTGATTTACAACTATCTATATACAGCAATGATTCCCCTGGTGTTAGCCCGCTGCAAAATATCCAACATCTTCAAATAATTATACTGGTAGTGTGTCGTATGCCCAGCCATGCTAGCGCTGGACCAATGTCCAACCCCCAGCGCTGAAATCCATAGGTCAAACACTATTGCTTGCCAAGTCCAATTTTCATCATTTTTTCTGGTAAGGTGATAGGTACTGTAAGTATTAAATCGATCCAACTCCAAACTTTCACTTCTAATTTCCAACATTTTCCAAGTTTTTTTCAGCTTAGGTTCCATTTTTTTTGATTTTTAAAAGTTAAATGTCCGATTTTCACCTCATTTCACCTCCACTTCCACCATGGTTTTCCCAATCTCGGTGAACTCCCCAAATCCCCAGCGCTCCCGCGCGTCGAAGAAGGACTGCGCCGCGGCGACGCTCCGAATGGTGCGCACGCCCTCCACGGGCTGCCGCGCCTGGACCCGCAGCTCGAAGGTGACCTCCTACGACATGGTGAGTCAATGGGGGATGATGTTTATGTGGAAAATCATGGGTAATTCATATGTTGATCTATGTGGTGCTAAGAATTCATATGACATGTATATATGGGCTTATTTATGTGGAATATATCCAATAAATGGCTAATGATGTGGGTATCACATGTATCATCACCAGGCATAAGTGGTGTATAAACCACTAATCGAACCACAAATCCGCTTGTGAGGCAGCACTGTGCACCTCTCACAGCTCTGATTCAGATTGAAACAAAATGGTAGCTGAGTAAATGGTTGGACACCATAGTTTCCCCCCAGTTGTCTTAGGAATATTTCCAGTTAGATGAGCACCGTGGGATATTAAATGGTATAAACCGCTTCCGATGCCTGGGATACAAGTATGATAACCAATGGAATTTATGAGAAGATCACCTTCCAGAAATGAATTGTGATGTTGCTAAAAATGGATGGTATATATGGGATGCCAAATGGGGATATCATGGGAGCTTTCTCCTCCAAACGGGAATATGATCACAATATATCACGATTAACAATGCAATAGGAATGTATACGAGGGGCAAAAAACGACCAATAATGCATGTGGGGTATCAAGACAGAAGCAACGGTGTCCACCAACCATCCAAAAGGTCACCTTTTGGAGGTTAACGGTTGAATTCCAAGGCGAATCAGTCGTGATTTTTTTGGTTAAAAAAATGGGGAGGTGGCTAAATGCTGGGATTGATTTTTCTGGGGTTGAGTTTGATCTACAAATCGGGAGATGTAATGCACGCTTTGAACGATGGCAATTAATTGTATAAAAGGAACAGAAGACGAGAAAAAAAAAGGAAAAGGAAAGGCTATCCTAAAGGTGGTTGGTCAGTTTGCGGTTCATCTTCCCAAAGCAACTATGGAATTTGGTAGTTAGGATGCGGCAAACATTTCTTGAGCATAAGAGCCAGATCCGGGTAGACCCCAACCTCCTGAGAGACAACAGGCCGCCAGTTAGATGTTGCATTCCGGTCAATATCCAAAATTCGACCAAACAAAAAACATGCAAAAAATTGGGATCATTGAATTCAGTAAAGGCTAGACCGGCCAGACCTAAACTGACTAAGGCTACTGGATTCCAGGCCATTTCTGTTGGTCAGACTGTGATCCCCAACACCATAAAACGGTCCATGCCATGCTGTCCTTGTTGGGCAGGAACCAGGTTGACACATCGGCCCTGGGCACATGGGCAGCCGGATGCTCAACCGCGGCTAGTGTATGTCAATAGTATATATATATATATGTTATATTTACTATATATGCATAGTATCATATATATTATATATATATTACAGTAAAAAAAATCAAACGTCCATAGTATGTGCACGTGCATGTATATATATACCTGGAAAGCCATAATCCCATTTTTTTTGGGTCAAACGGCCTTGACCATTTTTTTTGGTCATTACGGCTTTGATCGTCTGGAGCCACTTGTGTGAGAGCTGCTACGGCTTTTTACGGCCTTTTTTCAACAAAATGTCGAAAAAATACGGTTTTGCCACGGGTAGGCTTGCGTGAGAGCTGCTACGGTTTTTTACGTTTTTTTTTCAACAAAATGTTGAAAAAATACGGTTTTGCTACGGGTAGGACTGCAATGTTCTTTGATTTGACCTTTTTTTTGGTCATTACGGGTAAAAACAATATTTTACAAAAAAAAATGTTCATTACGGCTTTTTCCCATAATGACCAGAAAAAATTGTGTTTTTGGCTTTCCAGGTATATATATATATATATTTCAAATCTCTCTATGGTATATATCAAATATCCATAAATATCCAAACATATAGCAAGTATAAATAGTAAATGGCAAATACTAATAGTATGTATACTATTGGTTTTTATGTGCAAGTATCAGCAAATATCAACAGTATATACACTGTATACACCCCTCGCATCAACCGTCCAGAAATATTGCTGTTCCTGTGCCCATTCTCACCCAGCAGCCATGAAAACCACAGGTTGGAATAAAAGAGCGTCAAGTCCAGCTCCAGCCCCACGCGCCGCAATCGAGCTCTCTCGCCGGTCAAGTTAAACTCTGCACAGCGACTGCATTCCTGCCCCCAAAAGATTGAACAGTAAAATCCCATTTTTCAGCGAAAACATTTTGAAACACTGACGTGAAACGGGGGGTTACTATACCCTTTAAAGATCCATATTGGATGAACATCCGTCACCTCAGTCGTGGTTCACAAATGTGGCGATACTTAAATGGTATGCACTGAATGACTAGTGTATAACCAGAGATACATTGAATCGCCCCCAAGTTACCCATATGTACCTATATGTTTCACACATAAATTATAGGGACATGTATATGTGTTTGCTATTTGTGAATATGTTTGCCTTTATTCTGTATTTAAATATGTATATATATATATTTATATATGATCAATACCATGAACAAACATATTGATAAAATACATAGAATATACAATGAACAAATATAACAAAATCATATCAATCTATCATGTTTTATCGTGTGCTAATGTTTCCGTATCATGCACTGGGGATCTGTCTGCCATTCACCAGCTGTGGTAACGGCTGCACCTGGTCAAGTGTGACGTTGGCCGCACTCAGAAGCTCAGACATGCTCACCTGCAGGGCGGGCGGTCTCCGTAAAAAAATTGTTTAATGGGATTTAATGGGATTTAATGGGATTAATGGGATTAACCATCAACTTAATGGTGGTTAATGGTGATTAAACTTTTAATGGTCTCTTTTAATACAACTTAATGGGATTAATGGTGGTTTAACAAAATTTTGGAGACTTAACCATCAAAAATTGCCAGTTTAAGGGGATTTGTGTGGGACTTAATGAGATTTAATGGGATTCAATTATATAGTTTTAAATCGTGGGATTACCACTAACGCTTTACACGGACACGTGCCAAGAGATAAACCAAACACAACAGAATCCAATTATGCAACTTAATCTGATGAGAAGAAACCAAAGAAACCAAATAACACTACAATTTGGTTTTGGCCTCCGGTCATGAAACATAGCTAGGAAATCCTTGATAAATGGGCGTCTAAATGCTAAGATAATTATAGATAATTAATCTACACATATGGAGGGTTTTCCATTGCCACATTTGATTGTCGGAGGGTATACTGGATATAATTTTCTGAACTATAATAACTAGTTCACCAACTTGAAAATGGATGAAATATGCTGAAATAAGAACATTTGGGGATGATCCCCCTTACTAACCATCATTGCATTGACGTCACAGTGAGGTCACAATATATGATTCACCCCGATATATCCATGATACTGGAATATATTGGATGCTACCCGAACCCTGCAGAAAACTCAGCGCATTGATCAATGGCTACTCCACCTTCAAGCTTGTTTGGGGATGTTTTTTCTGACTGAAACCGGTGCCAAACAGAATCTAGAAGCAGCAAATACTTGCAAATACTTTGCTCTGGCAAACATGACACCAAACCAATTCACCATAGGAACAAACATTAGCAAATGAGGACCTGTTACAATCCCTTCTTTGGGGCACCATCGAGGGAAAGCGGGACCCCACACAATCTAGAAAAGGTTTGGGCCTGTCCAGATCTTAAATGGGGTTTCACTGTTCAATCCTTCTTAAATTCACAGAGGGGCTCCTTTGATCCTTTACCCGTCCATCGAACACATACTAGTAATACAGTATGTTTAACCGGTGATGCCACCATCAACTCTCACATCTGGCAGACCTTGACTCTGCGATCCATCTGATTCTTGTGGCCGCCAATCTTGACTCTTACCTCTTTGGGCAATCCATTTGCGGCGTACCTCAGAGAATTTGGATGATCTTGGGTGTTTGTTGGACGCATCTTTGCAACAGAAAACAATGGGATAAGAAATTCAAATTGAATTCACAAACGCACCTGATACCCAATACCTATTCCATTGAACTCATAAGCGCCTCAAAGCAACAAGAACCTCCATCAGCAATGAATGGAGAAAGGGCTAGTAAAGGATGGATGGAGGATGGCCTATCACCAAAATAATGCTGTAAATGAAGCCTCAAAGTTCATGTAAATCTATGATATGCTACTACCACCAAAGGTCTGAACCAAAGGCTCTCAGGCTGGCACTCAGTGGCACTAGGGCGGCTGAGGTGATGGTGAGGTGATGACCCAAAGCCACTACCCATGCTGAGTGAGCCCAAAATTCAATCATGCAGAACCAAATTAATAAGACAATACATATGTTCAAATCGATCAACTCATCTTCCCTGCATGCAACAGTCTATCCGCGCTGATTGGCTTCCCGCAAGTGCACCTGCGGCAGCTCAAAAATGGACGTCGCAAACATTCCCTATTCTGATTTAGCATCTGAAGTCTGCTTGTGAATCGTGTGTTCTCCCCTTGGCTGTGCCAAGCCAACCCACGTCCAACCCCCAAATATTCGCAGCAGCCAATTAGAAGCTGGTCCAACTAAGCCCATTTCGCTAGGTCGAGATATCCCAATAAACCCAAGTTACTATAGTTATACACCCAGATACTGCCAGCCTCACGTTTAGATCTCCCATGACACAACCGGGTCACTCGATAGGGTGACTGTAACTTCCATCCAGATGGTCTTCCCGCATGAAACCTCACTTTTCGCTCACCAAAGGCACTTGGAGAAGATTGGATTTTCGAAATCATGGTCAACCTTTGGTAGTTCACAAACATAATTTGTGTCGCTGTCAACCTGGTTGTTCTCCATTTGTGTCGCAAAAGACCAGCGCAAGGATTCAACATGATTCAACTACCAATCCAAGGCTGGGGATGAAATGGTGGTTTAATGGGATTTAATGGAATCTATAGCGGGACAAGTCCCTCCAAAGGCGAGCCGCCTTTGGAATATATGGCTAAGATTCGCCATGGAATCCCCATGAGGATAGCTTGGGGAAGCACAAGATCCTTGGAAGATTTCTGACCGCTTGAGTCAAATAACCAAGAAGCCATCCAACAGGAATCTTGATTCACAAACATGAGATTCAACCAGCCCAAGAAAAGAAGACATACAAACAACAAATATAGCTAATCTCATTTAGATTTACCACCATTCATATCCTTGAAATTCAACATACTCAGAACTCTCGGCTAATCAAGCATGGCTGGACAGAATTTTCCTCATTTGCAAATTGATTTTAGATGATTCACAATGATTCACACATTAACATCCATGTTTTGACTACCTATTGGCAATAATTACAGACATCAGACCTTATCAAACATTCTTGCTTGGTAAAGCCCATGATCTTATCATATATCCTCCAACGGATCCCCAAGGTTTTGGCCTTTTCCCCACATCCCCATCCCATGATTTGTACGGTCCCAGAGGCCTGCAAGGTCCTGACTGGACCAAGTGCCTGCAATGGAAGCCAAGCGATCTTCTAAGACGAGGCTCCAAAGTTCAGGCTGACCTCGTGATCTGAGACCGAAGATGGATGCGAAAATAAATTGTTAATATGGAATATACTTATGAATACAGCCTAGCCTATATTCATGATTATTCATGATTAATGAGCAGGAAAAAAAGTATGAATAACCAACCATAATATTGTCAATAAATGGAACAGCTATATCAAAAGGTTAGATTCATGGAGCAATGATGGATTCAAATCCGAGAAATGGAGAAATGTCTAGGAGTCTAGGTCTAGGTGATGATTGAAAACAGATTTTCGGGTTGAGACCTTGTTTTGATGATGTTTGGACAAAAACACAACACTCCGAATGGGACAGTGACCACACCTCCTCGCAACCAATGGAATAAAGGTTGGGGGAATAAGATCAAGAACCGTGGGGATCTAAAACCAACGAGAATCGTCTAGAAATACGGAGCTTGGCGGTTCGAAATACAGTTGCTTCTGGAATTCCTAGGCTGGTCGGCTCATGGTGAACGTATGTCCCCAGTTTTTTTTCTGCATCATGATCCCGATATGACTGATTGGTGCTGATTGATGCTGATTGAATCTTCAATGTGACTGGCTTCAATCTCCATGTTCTCTCGGTCAGATGGGGGCATTTGTTGTTGGACTTGTTGCTTCCTGCTGAAGAAATCCGCATATTTGGAGATGCCACCACTAATGTAGACCCTGCCAGATAGGGGGTTAGGCTGGAGTTAGGAGATCACTTTTTCAGGAATGTATGTTGTAATTGCAGGCTTTCATGGATATGGATCAACGATGATCAACGATTTTAAGGGCAGACTTCCCCTGGGGACTGCCCAAATCCTGCGAGCCTACGTAGAATCCTTGGCTGCGGACCTGCGACCCCGTAGCCAAACAAGGATACGGCAAGATCGGGAGCTGTCGGGACGTTTCGAAAAACACACCGCATTTAATTACGCAAAAAACAGTGCATATTACACTCGTAACTCTACTATGTGCAGATTATGATCTTGGAAAATGGTGGTATATAACAAGTATAATTGCAATAAACACCCCACTTGATTCCGGCAAGAAAAACGATCATGAATAAAATCAATCGGGTTACATTCGCGCACCTTCCGCGGCTGCTGGCTTTCAACTGGCGCCCCCAGGCGTTGCAGGGCAGGACGACCCAGAAAGAGAGCTTCCTGCGCACTTCAACAAGCCCAGGTGAACGTTTACTCATACTTCAACCCATTCAAAACAAAATGTTACCAGCAAAAATGAGGAGCTAATGTAATTTAACGGAAGAGATGGTGACTGAATCCATATAAAATTGCGGGGCGTTCCAAACATGGTGGTTTGAAAAGTAGATAAGTGCAAAATTAACAAGTAAATAACATGTATTGAGGATTCATTTGATAAGCATTCGATTCATCGCTAGCTCGCTTTTGTTATCAGTGAACATATGTGATTGTGTGGTTCTCCATTGCCAGATTATATTCGATCAATAAGGCCCAAGAGGTACTTGGATAACTGGTCTTTCCGTGATATGGACATCTACATGTATTGGGAATTCGGATTCGCAAATTCTTCAAGGGGGTTCAAACATACAATGGTGCTGCCAAGCAGCTCTATATCTGGCATGTGACATATGACATGTACATATATCATATTTGTATGTGAGCAAATACAATCAAATCAAAAACTTTATGAAAATAATTTTATATATATATATATATATATGTATACTATCTAGACACATTAGTATACATTACTATGCCGACTTGAGTTGAATTTCAATTTCTATGACCTTTCACCCGAAGAAACAACTTGCTGGGAAGCACTGTACTCATATGGGCACTTGGTGCAAACTCACATCCAAAGTTGTCTACCCCATTCGTCTATCAAGGCAATCCAGCCATGATGTAATCATCCCAAAAAAACATGAACACTATAATATTTATAATTACCCCTGGGGGTTTCTTAAGTCATGAGGGATCCCCAGTCGTCACCATGGCTTTCAATACAAAGTCATGCTCGAAGTTTGGATGATAAGGGGTGCGGAAACCTTCATACTGTGGGTAAAACAATAATAAATCATCCCCCAAATCATCATAAATAGGTGGTATAAACCATTCCAATATGGGAGGTTTATGGCATTGTTTTAACCACATTAATCATCATTAGTCATCCATTAATCACCATTATTAACCATTATTAAGCCATGATTAACCACTATTAACCAATACTAACCAAGCAGTTGAATTCCCACCACATATCTACCACCAGCCGCCGTTGCACGGTTGCACCTCCATGTAGGTCGCCAGGAAACCGCGCGAGGCCGAGACTTCCACGGCGTCCAGCCAAGGGAGTTCCACACAAAGACCTGGCATTTGGAAAGTGTGGATTTAACCAACATTTAGTTGGCTAGTAATATATAATATGAGTGATGATTCATGATGGTTGATAATGGTTAATGATTTTGTATGATTTTATATGGTAACCAACATTATTTAATTGGATGGTAACAGTAATGGGTAATTTAATTATATTTAATTCACTAGCGGTTAATCTATAGTTGATATTAATCACTGGGATTAACTACTAAATGGTATCTGGTATTGGATCATGGTTGGTTAAATGTTGGTTAATAAATGATCATTGATAATGATAATCTGGTTGATACTGATAATCATTTGTATTTAACCAACTGGTTGATAATGATCATCTGATTGGTGGTTGACCTACCCCTCTGAAAAATATGAAAGTCAGTTGGGATGATTATTCCCAATATATGGAAAAATGTTCCAAACCACTAACCAGTAATATTAATGATAACCATGGGAGGATAAGAATGAACCAAATCATAACCGGGATTTAACCAAAGAAAACTATAGGATGTATTGGAACGTGAATAATGATTTTAAAGGGATTATCGCTGGCCATAATAGAAAGCCAGAAAAATAAATCATCCCAGTAACCAACCATGATTGAGGGTCCTTTTACGTTTTCCCAAAAAGTGCAATACCCAATTTCGTAAACCCCAATTGGGGATGTTTATGGCATGGCTTTACCTGTCAAATCTGATAGAGAAGTGGAAAGGAAGATAGGGATCAGTAACGTAGAGAGAATGAATAGATAGATTGATGCAGATTAGATCAGATATGATAAAGATAAAACAAATCAGGGAAGACGAGTTGAGATATTTGTTTTGCTTTCCAGCGAGGTTCTGTCATCGCATTTCTTCTGCGTTGAAAAGAACATAGCCATATGGTTGACTGAAACCGAATACCAATACGACAAGAGGAAATGAGCTCAGATAAGGGAAGATGGAGCAAGGAAGCTAAGGTGAAAACGATGGTAGAATGTGAACATCTTAGTCAAAGCTGCTGTTTTTGTTGTGTAAAACAGGTTCAACTCCAAGCTGCCTTCGATCATATTGACAACTCTGGGACCAAGTCATGGTGAGACTGGCAGAAAAGGGGTTGCAATTGAGGTGGTGTCTAAAGCTATCGCTTTTTCGTAACCAACAAAGTAGGGATATAACTCATGCAATGGTCACTGGCAGTCTTCGTACCCATTGGTACAACATGTATATGCCGCTATAGCTATAGATAATTCTAGATACCTACTGATCTCCATCTGCGGCAACAATCGGATTTCGCAGCGGAATGACCCCGAAGCTTCCCGGCCTGTGGCGTTCATCTCCGCACACTTCGGTCGCTTGTCTTTTTCCTGGCAGGAGGTTTGAGAAAAAAGCAGTTGACCATCTCAGAGAGTGAAAAGGATAGATATTTCGTGAGGTGGCCAAAATGCTGGTTTAATGAACATCAGTTTCATTTGTCTATATTTGTCTCATTTTAGGTTGGATTGACCTCAAAGTTATGGCCATAAAAAAAGGGGTAAATGGTGAAAACCAATGGGGTGAAATTGGGCTAGCAAGTTTTAGACAATCCTACTTGCATCACTCCTCTAGTACGGATCTACTACCAGTACTCACCCTTTTCATTTCATTTGTTCCTGTGAAGCCCTCCAAAATATTGAAGTTGTTGTCGTAATGCCCCCGCGGAAACTGGTTCCTCTGCAATCTTTGCTGCTTGAATGCTATCTGATTGCTGATTTCAATCTGTTTCAATATCGTCCAGAAATATCGGTCAATCGTTGATGATTTGTTTAGTTCATACCTACTGAAGCTTCAAACCAGCTAGAACTTTGACTGGTAATCCCATCTCCCTACATAGTAACTCCATGTCCTCCAATAAAAAATGCCACAATATAAAATAACATTATATCATAGAATAAAATCTGATATGATATAAAACAATATATTACAATAAAATACAGTATAATACAATATAATACAATACAATACAATATTATATACAATATATATATAATATAATATAAATAAATATATATATAATACAATATTTTTTTACCACATGATAAAATATCATGTAACAGAACTAATATATAATACAATGCAAAAAATAATTTATTATAATATGACATACTATAATACAAAATAACGCAATATTTAACAAAATAAAATAAATGTAACATAACATCATATAATATGGCACCCGAATGCATGGACCCAGTACATTTCACCGGGATATCCCAACTCGTAGCTGCTGAACTCCTCCTCAAACCGCGCAAACAGCACCGCATCTGTAGAAAGCACCTTTTTGCAGCGGAAAAAGTGGCACTTCTCCGAAGAAAAAAAGTGGTTTTGATGTCGTTTGACGTTTGTTTTTCCATGTTGCCAACTTTCGAAGTTCCAGATATTTGCCCATTCCTTGTGATGAATCCACAACACACAGCTTCAAGAGGTTAGCTGAGCTTTGGTGAAAGCGAACCGAACTGGGGGGGGGGCAAAACTACCTATTTTGGTAACCAATGGTTGGTCTCATCGTCATCACCTCTGGTTTTGCTCTGGTTCTTTCACTTGTATCATATGCCAAGCATATGATAACATGTGATGATGTTGATAGTTTTTCCCCTTTTTTGGTGAATGTCAGTGGCTGAGTGCCACTCCTTCTGAGGCTTCACTAAGCCTTTCCCAGTTTGGGTCAGGATCCGGCCCATCCCCAGGGTCATCTCGATCCGAGACCGCGCCTCTTGTAGCAAATGGTTCTTAGAGGTGATGGCGGTGTAAAGAACCTCCGTTTTGGTTGAAACATTTTGCGCAACATGGAGAAACCATCTGGATGGGGGTGAACCTGGTGAACCTTGGTTGGCGCCCAGGCCCCTGAAGGATGCCTAACATGAACCTGTGGATTTGCACTCTCACAATAGCATACAAAAAATTGCAGGATTCGGCGCAACAAACATCAAAAAAATCATCCATCACGCATCATGGAACTGGAAAAACACCAGCTCCAAAGGATCATCAAAGATATGCAAATGATGGTGGTGTATGGTGGTAATGATATCACTGATGTTCATGGGCTTTCTGGCTTTCTCTATGCCAAGGCACCAGAAAGTCCACCCCAAATGCCCAAGGCGAAGAAGAACCCTTCTACGAAGATCATCAACATAAACACAGAATGTTTCAGAATATTTCAAACCGATGTTAGGTTTATTCTGAAACATTCTGGTTTGTTTACAAACCTCACCTGAGTTGGGGGTCTCAACCTAGGCCTATTAACGGGCGAAAAAAACTGGCGACGTTCGACACCAAACAACTGGACAACTGCAATATGAAGCCATCATCGCCGATAATCTACTATTGAATTTATTGAAGATCATGTTCGTCTTTTTTTGCAAAATATCAAAATAATTCAAGATATCTGTACTTGCAAAGATATGGGAGGGATCATGAATGATAATTGATGATAATGATATCTGTCCCATGGCTTCACCCATGGCTTACGCTCCAGGTGGCATAGACCGCCAGGACCCCGCTCAAGGTCCAGTAGACAGCGGCCAGGCGCAAGGAACGCAGAGTGCAGCGACGATAGGTGCTGTAGGCGTCCATGGCGGGTAGCACTTGGGGGTCAGTTAGAACTCGTTACTTCGCAAGCTATTACTGATAACTAGTTAGTTCATTATAGTGTTTAACTAATGTGAGTTAATCAACATTAGTAATTAGTTTGTAGTAAATGATTAATTAGTAACTCACTTGTTTATGGGAAGCCTGGTGCCTCATTGGAAAGTCCGATGTGGGATGATCATCCAAGTATGCCAATGCCGCAACCTGGTGGAAAGGAGTGGTCTGGGTCTCTTCATGGCTTGATCATTGGAAGATGTAATTGATAATATTGATACCTACGTAGGTGGTGGGGAACTTGACACATTCTTTCTTTCAAGATGCCGAAGCATAGCAAACCTTGTTCTGGCGCCCAAATTCACTGATCGAGGCCCTTTTAGATTTTCACTCGAAGCTCCAGCCAGAACAGTCCAAAATGTAACGAACCGCACCTGGAGAAGCACACAATTTGACTGATTGGTAGCACAATGGTGAATAGAAACTATATGATACAATTATATACAAATGTATACAATATGAAATCATGTCTCTGCACACAACAGTGTGGCTCCACTTATGGGAATCATATATAAATAAATACTATCATATGTATATATATATATATATGTGTGTGTGTACATATGGGTAAATTATAGTATTTCACTAATTAACCTGAATTAAGGCCATTTGGGGGTGATTTCCCTTATGAACACCAGGATTCCAGGGTTCGGTCGAACAGTGAGGACGTCCAGTGACCCAGATGGATGGACACCATCCTCTTGGCCCTGCAGAGAGGCCGTCCTAATATATTGATGTTTTGGAGTAACATGTTTTTGTAACTAAATAAACCTATGTAAATGTGCATGTGTATATATATATATTATACATATGTAAATATACATATATATATAGTTTATACAATATTAAAAATATAATATATTATATGCATCAATGTAAACTGCGAACATACCCATGTGTGTATATAGACATATATTATGTATATGCATGCATTTGGCGCATATATTTTTGTAAATACTTACTGTAAGAGACGTTCAACTGGTAATGATACAAACCACAACACCAGGAAACCGCAAGCGGATACTTAGCAGAATCCCCTTTTGAATGAACGGATTGACCAGTCTGACCAGAAGAATCTTAGGACCTAGGAAATCATCGTAGTTGCAAAATCAAAATGCAGGTTTGCTGCAACACTTCCCTTAAAGCAATTCTGCACATGGCTGCATCATCCCCTTGCTCTTCTCCACCCAGCTGTCTGGATTGTTTTTGAATCTCCGTTCCTGTTCGCGGACAGGAGGGCGACACTTTGGACGTCTGAATGGATTCCACTGTTCGTTTCTTCACGTGTCCAAAAAGGTTCAACCTGATTCAAGAGGTTCACAAAGGCCGCCAAGTTTGAGCTAAAGTTCGTGGCATTTCACATGGTTGATTTTGTTTGAGATACGTATATATGCCTCTCTGACACCTAAAATGGAAGATCGAAAATGATGTCTCCTCAAGAACCAGGATAATCTCTTCATGGCAACTTTTGAGTTCTATATCGCACTTCAAGGATGCAAAACTAAATAGGATAAACAGGTGCTGTTCACATATCTGGGATAGGGTTGGAATCTAGTAGATTCATGAGCACATAGACGAGATTCCAAAAAAAACTGCAGGGAGAGCCCATGATTTGTGATAACACAACATGGTTTCCGGTTGAGGATTTTCCCTTCAACCAACCCTTCGAGAGATACCCATGGAGGCTTTGTTTAACGGAGTATGTTCGTCATTTGTGATTGCCGGAGGGTATCAAACAGAAACGAACATGAGAATTTACCCACTCAGGTCGCCACCTTCTGACTTTGGCAGAAGGTGGCTCCTGGAACGATCCAGCTTTCTTTCTGCGTGGGTCAATGGCTGTGATTATCACATGGATAAGTTTTAGGGGAAGACTCCCAAACTGATGTTTTATCATCAGCGTTTCAATGAAAAAAACTTATAATAATTTGGGTATGGCACGTGATACGCAGGAAATAACAAATATAAATATGTATATATATATAGATATATTATATTTATAATTTATATACAGGATCTACCGTTTTTTTTATACCCCCTCCTCTCAAACCAAATCGATAACGCTTTCCGGCTGAGGGCGGTTGATCCGATTGCCATGGCCCCGAGGAATGTTCAGGATTGGTTTCACAGAGGAGCACCACACTATATAATTATTGTGCACATCAAAATATATCAAATATAGACTTTGCCTGAAATCATTCCAGAGATCAATTTCAGTCCTCAAGGTATTACTTACTGTTTTTGGGATCCTGAAAGATTTGTTTTGCCATCGACCAGCACTTGCGGCACGGCGCCGACGGGAGAAAAAAATGTTTGCATGCCCAAAGCGTCCGCCAAATCCAGCGATGCCCATTGAACAGGTAGTGAACTTCCTGATATTTCCCCTGCGATCGAAATTTTGTACCCAAGAAGCGATTGCACTTGGAGTACTGTAGTTACAAAAATCAGATAAAAATGATTATAAACATAATTAAACACACCAAGGACATATATATATATATATGAGTCTCAGTGGGTCTCAAAGTCTGAAATTTGGACCTCTACAAAAACACAATAGAAATCTAGCCTTGTGAACTGAATTGTCTTTGGAACAGTTTATTTTTTTCCGGTAGGATATTTTGGGATTTTTCCGCTTGGACTTGATCAAACACATCTCATACCGACCCAGATATAAGTTGGTTTTACAAAACCATCCAACTACAGTTACATATATGACTATATCTCTATATATAGTCACAGCATATGACACACATATTTCCCAAATCTCAGCCAGGAACATGGAACATGAAGAAAAACTGGGGTCTACCCTGCGCTGCAGTAGGGGCAAAAGGCACAGTTTTCTATGGTGAAAGTGACTTTTTCAGGAGCATAACTTGGAAACGTCCTTAACAACAGAGCTGACATTGGGAAATTTGCATCTTCAATAGGCAAGGCAGCTTGAAAGGATTGATTTTCCATTGCCATGCAAGAAACTCATGTGACATGGAAATCCATGGGTTTCCTGCAATGGGTTGCGACGGGAAACTTGCAGGGAACCACCTCACTTTTCCCATGAAATATGAGGCTACCAGGCTACCTGCATTTTTTTTTAAAGCAATTCGTCTGGAGATGGGAGTTGTGATATCATGAACATGTTCATCCATGTTTCTGGCACGCTCTATCTCATGAAATATCCCATGAAAAAAACCATCCCCCTAGTGACTCTAGTGCATTTATGCATCTAAATGCCATGTTCCAAGGCATACCACTATTTTGGAGAGTTCAGACCCCATTGGATATGCAGGGACACAGCTTGGACAGGCCATTGGGCGCTTCGGCTACAATTTGGAGCCACCAACGGGTAACAAGACACCGGTCAATGTGAACAGCACAATGAGCGAGGCTGGATATATACTTACATGTAAGCTATAATCATAAATCGAAGCAATACCAAAAGCAACTTTACCATATTTATAGTATACAATTAAAACTACCTAATGTGCATGTATGCATTTATGCATACATGCAATCATGGATGAAAGGATGGATAAATGGATGGGTGTACTAAGTATTTGCACGTACTCATGTATCTATGCATGTACGTACTCATGTATGTATGTACACGGATGGATGGATGAATGGATATATGGATGGATGGATGGATCGACTCATGGATGGATGAACGCATGCATGTATGTATGTACCATTATGTATCTATGTATGCATGTACGTACGTACATATGTATGTACAGTATGTATGTTTATCTGCCTGTGTTTATGTATTTTTGTATGTCTGTATGTTGATTTGATTATGGCTGTTTGTATGTATGTATGTCTGTATGTATGTATGGTCATTGAAGTGCGTGCAAGTATATAACTCTGTATATATATATATACAGAATTCTACATATGTATGTGTGTACGTACTCGTTTATGCCTGCGGACCGAAAACTGTTCCCGTAAAACGCACGTTTTTGAATATCGCGATTGTGTGGTGGGGTGGGGTGGGGTGGGGGGGCATGTTAACGTTCCTTGTACTTCGTACATGATATATGGCCATGCTGCTGAGATCTCTGGGATCGTTTACTACGTGACATGTTGCTACGCTGCTGAGATCTCTGGGATCGTTTACTACGTGACATGTTGCTACGCTGCTGAGATCTCTGGGATCGTTTACTACGTTACATGTTGCTACGCTGCTGAGATCTCTGGGATCGTTTACTACGTTACATGTTGCTACGCTGCTGAGATCTCTGGGATCGTTTACTACGTTACATGTTGCTACGCTGCTGAGATCTCTGGGATCGTTTACTACGTGACATGTTGCTACGCTGCTGAGATCTCTGGGATCGTTTACTACGTTACATGTTGCTACGCTGCGTATGGGTTTGGGTGCGGTAGTGATGCATAGGTTTTCGGTCCGCTTACACAATCACATTTTGATGATAGATGATGATAGTATATATGTGAATAATGTCGTGCTGGGTTGCTCATTCTGTGTGCTGCAGGTTCGCGACTCAGGGGCCTGGTATGCATTGTCTGGGTTTCTGACATATTGGGGATTCTAATATTTACAGTAATGCAATGGAGATGCATTTGCAAGAATGCGGACTGCCAGCTGATAACGGTGCATGCGTTGCAGCGATGACGCTGAAAAGCCAAAAAACGCGCCCCAAGTTTTTCCAGGATTTCCAATCATCAAATCAGCACGGCACTGTGGTAAAATCACCATTAAAAAAAAAACGTGCGTTTTATGGGCACGGTTTCCGGTCCGGCGGGTCGTTTATGTATTGATGTATTTATATGTTCATTTATAGTTTTGTCTGGTCCGGTCTGGTGTGGGATATGGTATGGCAAATATTGTATGTACATGCGTATGTAGGTATCTGTATGTGTGTATGTGTGTGTGTGCCTTGATGTTTCTATGTCTGTATGCATGGATGTAGGCATGTATCCATGTAATGTAATGTAATGTAGTGTAATGTAACATAATGGTACTCACCTAACACATGATAATTATAATGTAACGTAACCTACCGTAATGTACTGTCTGTAAGCAGGTGTGATGTACAATGCATGTATATAAATAATATAATATACATATATATACACAATTATATATATATATATCGCACATCTAACCCCCAACAGAACACTGTAGTCAACCCGGTGGTGGGATCCGCAGAACCCAGCTCGCTGAAAAATCTTTTTCGCCTCGTTGCATAGGTCCCAGTCGGTGAACCAAATAGGTTCATATCAAGCCCAAATCCTCAGGAAATGGATGGAAATGGTCTATGTAGGGTTTAGATGGTTCAGGGTCCACCATGCAATATGCTGTGGGCAGCGCACGGAAAAAAGCTGCTATCCTTACAAGTCCACTACGGTGCACTACGGAGCACTACGGTGAACCTGAAAGCCGGATTCCTCCCTGGCAATGATTTGTTCGAAAACAAGTCGATCTGTCATGTCCTATCCTATCCTATCTTGTCCTGTGCTATCCTCTCCTACCCGATCCTCTCCGATCTAATCTATATGTCATCTATCTATCGATCTATGGTTCTAACTGCGTCGATGAATCTACAGTAAATCTGTCCTTCTGTATGTCTACGTATGTGTCTAAACATCCGTCAATTTATGAGCAATCTATTGGTATGTTTACCTTTCTATTTATCTACCTATCTGTCTATCTATTTGGTGTCCTATCTTGTCTATCTTATCAAACTGCGAAATCTACAGATTTATTCTAGCAATCAAATCCATCTTTTAAATTATTTGTCTAATCTATGCAATCGAACCAAATCAACCTATCTATCTCCGCCTGCTCTTCTATCCTCTAGACGATCTATCTATCTACCTGTCTATATATATATATATGATCTACATCTCTGTCCATCTATAGTATCCGTCCATCTATCACTGTCTGTCTGTTCTGTTCGGTTCTGTTCTGTCTTTTCTATCTTTACCTACCTGGTGAGTGATCATAATCATTCATAATCAACAAACCCTGAAAAAGAGTCCTTCCGCAATCTCAATCCAATGATTTCTTCGGCCAGTGAGGTCGTGTCAACCCCCTGATGAGTTCCTCCTCGATTGCAATGAACATTCCAACTCTGGTTGAGAAACGTTTGAAACCGGAAATCTATGCGCTACCTCCATCATTGTGCCATTGGAATCATTGTTCACTTGTTCCGCTCGTTTTGGGGCCATGCAGGACGGATTCATTTGCAACACGCTGAAGGGATGCCCATAGGGAAAACGCAGTTCATGGCGGGCACGAGAAACATGTTTGGGTCGTCAGAGTAATCAAGCTAGTAACAGATAATAGCTACTTAACAAGTTAGTATTGGTTCTTGGTTGTTCATAAGCGCCAAGTACACCTCTCTTATCATCGAGTTCAGCTTTGTGAGTGGTTGGTGCCAGCAGCTCAGGAACGGTCTCCAAACACATCTGTAGAGATTGTGGTCAACCATATCCACCACATCCCCTGGAAATTCATGGAAATTCTGCAATTTTTGTTCGTGCCTCCATGTCCCCCTTGATCCAGGTACCCATTTTAGGTGGCGGTTTGTAGCATGCCATGGCCGGAACCCATCACTGAGCCGCGATGCTTAGGCGACCTTAGCCTCAGTTCACAGAAAAAACATCATGCACCATACAACCAAAGTGCCAGTTGTGTTGGGGACCAATCCTGAGCATTTTGCTGCGCGTGTTTTCAGATCTGATTAGTCGTTTCCTCCCATCCCAGGCATGTATACCACTTGCATTGTTACATATATTATATGTACTGTATATTAGTATAAATATGGGCCGCAAAAAATGTGGTGCATCACGCAATCGACAGGGTGTTTCTACCCCTTTCTCCACTCCCATACTGCTTTCGGCTTGAGGGACCTAATCTAATTCTTCGGGTGTTCCTACCTCGTTTTGAAACCAAAAAATGGTTTTACTGACAAAGCAGGGTACGCCTCAAGACTACTCTTCACTGAACCAAAAAAAGAAACTATTCGTATATATGTATATGTATTTTATCATAAAAAGAAAATGATCTACAATGAAGGGGTGTAGAATAGTTTTTGGATTTGTTTGCATCAGGTTTTGATTTGTTTTTGGCTTTCTTTCCCAGTACCATTTGCCTTGTATTTGCAACAGTTTGGAACTAGAACCTGTCATTTTGCATGGTATTTGATACATTTTGGCATGGTCACTTTGCATTTTGCATGGTATTTGCTACATTTGGCCATGTTCGCCTTCCATTTTGCATGGTGTTTTGTCACATTTTGGCATTTCAACCTCTCATTTGCATGGTATTTGCTACATTTTGGTGTTTCAAACGTTCATGTGGGTCTCTTGAGGGTTCTTTAGGCTTTTTCATTTAGGGTTTCTTTAGGGTCAGGGTTTCTTCAGAGTTTCATTTAGTTGTTTTTCCGGTTTCATGTAGGGTCTCTTATCGGGATTTCTTGTCAAGAGTTCTGAACGTTCAAATGGGTTTCTTTAGGGCTTCTTTAGGGTTTCATTTAGGGTTTCTTTAGGGTTTCGTTTAGGGTTTATTTAGGGTGTCAGTTTGGGTTTCATTCACGGTCTCATTAAAAATTTCTTTAGGGTTTCATTTAGAGTTTCTTTAGGGTTTCAATTTAGGGTTTCCAATTTAAGGTTTCATTCAGGAGTTCATTTAAGTTCTCTTTAGGGTTTCATTCCAGGGTTTCTTACCAGGATTTCTTTTCACGATTTCTAAACGTTCAAGCGGGTTCCTTTAGGGTTCCTTTAGGGTTCCATTTAGGGTGTCATTCAGGCTTTCTTTGGGGTTTCTTGAAGGTTTCATTTAGGGTTTCTTTAGGGTTTCATTTAGGGTTTCAATTTAGGGTTTCATTTAGGGTTTCTTTGCGGTGTCAATTTAGGGTTTCAGCTAAGGTGTCAGTTAAGGTATCATTTAGTTGTTTTTTCAGTGTTGTTTAGGGTTTATTTGGGATGTCATTTAGGGTCTCATTCATTTTTTTTAGGGTTTCATTTATGGCTTCTTTGGGATTAATTTATTGTTTCTTTAGGGTTCATTTATGGTTTCTTTAGGGTTCATTTATGGTTTCTTTAGGGTTCATTTAGGGCTTCACAACTCTTCATGTAGGGTTTCTTATCAGGATTTCTTTAGGGTTTCTGTGGGTTTCACGTAGGGTCTCTCTAGGGTTTCATGTAGGATACAAACAGGAGAGAATACAGCAAAAGAAAATGAAAAACAAAGAGACAGTAAAGACAGGAAGCAAAGAAGAAAAGGAGCAGGAAGTAGAGCAGCAAAAACACATGACTGAAGAAAAGAAAAAGTAGAATAGTAGAAGTAGAAAGGCGCAGAGTACAAAAGCGGAGAAGCATGGAAAACAGAGAAGCAGGAAAAGCAGAGAAGCAGGGAAAGCAAAAAGCAGAGAAGCAGGAAAAGAAGAGAAGCAATGTAAGCAGAGAAGCAGAAAAGCAGAGAAGCAAAAAAACATAAAATCAAAGAAACAGGAAAGCATAGAACCAGGAACCCCCAAAAAAATCCTGTGATATATATATATAAATACATATACGTATACTATATATTATTGCAATTATATATATATATATAAAGCAAACCCAAAGCTATAGAAAATTATCTCTTCACTAGTTGAAAGAGACGGATTTCATTCCCATGTGTAATCTACATCAGAGGTTCCTATATGTCTTGGAGTTGCGATCCACTGGGGGCCATTCAAAAGGACTATCTAGTAATTGAACAGTTTGCCATGAAACATGGTCTTCTTTATAAATTATAAATACATAATCTAAAAATTAGCAATGTTTCTCAATTGTTCCATGGCTATGGCTGTAGCTATGAATCCAAGTGGTGGATTATAGCCGTTCTTTCATGTAAATGTAGTTAAATATAACCAATGGGGAAAAAACAAACAATTGCAACGACAATACTTCACATCGTGTAATCCCCACCGTGGCAAATATCTTGACATATATTCTGACATTCCATGACATTTTATCTCCAATACATTCTGACACATTATACGGCATTCTATCTGACATACATTCTGAGATTTTATCTGGCATGTTGTCTGGCAATCTATCTGGCATATTCTGGTGCTCTTTCTGGTAATTGATTCGGCATTCTATCTGAAATTCTGTCTCACAGTTCATGTGACATTCTATGTGCCATTTTACTTGACATATTTTCTGACATTCGATTTTGCATTTTATGTTGACATTCTATCTGACAAGTTATTGGACAGTCTATGCGCATTTTTTATTGGCACATTTTCTAGACATTCGATCTGGCATTATATGTCAACATTCTAAGTGGCACATACCATGAAATGATTTTCTATATTGCCTTTTTACTGACATCCTTTCCGACATTTTAATATATATATATATATGTGTGTGTGTATGCGCGCGTGTAGTTATAATTTTACATTTTATTGATTTTTATCTGACATTCGGTCTGGCCTTCTATCTGTAAAATTGTGATCTGGCATAGTATATAGTGTTCAGGTCCGGCACGCCCCAGCGCGCAAACAGCAAGCCGGCTTGCAACGTGACGAGAAGCTGGCGAGAGGACAAGGAGGAAGGCGAACGAGGAGAAGAGGAAGACCGGAATGGCTTGTTAAAATGTATAAATCTATAGAGACCCTCACCTAGTAAGTGGGGAAACAACATGGAGAAACATCGTCTCAGCTTGAACCCAGGGCACAACAACATGTTGTCACGTGCTCGTTATCTTCAATGACGATGTCATTCAGCACGTTCTTGTCACTCGGCACCCCTGGAATGGCAAAAGTCGCTGCATCTTTGTTGCTCAAAATTTAGCATGTCACCAGTTACCATTTAAAATTTAAACCATGTTAAGATCCATCACTAACCAATTCTGAACATGTCATGTTGCTGTGAGTTGTTGCATGGTAAGCTCCCATTTCACCACAATATGCCACACTCACTGAAAGGAGCCTTTAACAAATAGAGAAGTACTATGACCAACAAGGCTAACTGTCACTTTCCCTGTGCTCCACCGTGCGGATGCCATCTGGTGCCTGTGCTCAAAGTTCCCAAACTTGCCTTGTTCTCGGCCACTGCCTGGCTGATGGCTGTGGCACAAGAACCTAGCCATGAGAACCTTGGAGTTGTTCAAAAAGTTGATTGGAGGGTTTTTCTGTCAAGACATGTTTATCATGTTTAGGATAAAATATTCAATCAATGGATGAGTTTTCAAAATCAGTTTATCTGATCTGTTTTGCAGAAAAAAATGTTCTTCTATGTTTTCCTATTCTCTATCAAATATACAGTATAATTGTCTAATTATGTATAATGACATCAGATTTTATGCACTTCGTTCTCTCGGAGAAACAACAACTGTAGCCAACTACCAGCGACGGTGAAAAGGTTGCCTACTCCAGACCCGCTCCATTGCTATCGCTTCCGCTCCATTGCTATCGCTTCCAGAAATGTCATGGGAGCGAAAACCTATAATTTGCAATTGCCAGCTTGGATAGCTTGGGGTGGTATCCCCAATGTTCAAACATGTTCAAACACCGCCACATTTTGTTGCTTCTTCTGCCCAGCTTTCTGATTCTTGGTTTGTTGAAAAGAAATCATAAGCTCCAGGTCAAAGCTCCATCGAAACCCAAGCTGACTATGGAAAAGAACACATGGTTTCGTAGATTCTGATGTTGCTACTAAATATATGAAAATGGTAAAATTATATCAAAAGGCTCTCTTCAACTGCCAGGCTTGCCTACCAGAGTGTATCCTCCCATTCATTGCATCCACTGGGCTGACTCAAGAGAGAAAAGTGTGGGATGGCACTAATATGGATAATTTTGATATATATATATGTATATATATATATAAATGTATATATATAAATATTTGTATATGTATATATATATATACATATTCGTATATATGTATATATTCAAACGAAATCCTTTAAATATCTTTAAATATTTTATATAAAGCAAATGGGCACGGGATCCAGTGTGGGTCAAAATTATTGACCCAGATTTCAGCATTGCTAGCGTAGTACGATATGATAGATTTGATAGACCACCAATTTAGTTAGGGATGCTTTATACCCCGATTTAACAATCTTGCAAAATAGTTTCTGAATGTACAAACTTGATTAAGCCGAAATCTGACTCTAAATGGGCTATCTCAGGTTTAGCACATATTTCCCACGTTTGCGGTTATCTCAGGTTTGGCACATATTTCCCAGGGTTCCTCCCAACACCCCAGGATATCCCACGTTTTGTGGGTAAATTTAAATGTCGAGGTAAACTCACCAGTTTTTCTATCCCAGCTATCAAGCCCCAGCCTCTGGCGTGTCAGCTTGCTGAATCTCTTCCTCTGGCCAAAGCATGGTACATGGGACGGATTGCCCTCGCAATTCCTGGGTTTTTGCGTTGGAAAGGGCGGTGCAAGCGGTAGAAAAACTGAAGAAGTCTGGAGGAGATGACAATTTGAAAACATCATGGGGAGACGGTGGAAGCAGTTGAGGGATAGTAAATGACAATAAGCTGGATGAACAAATGCTAGTTTGACAACTCAAAAAATTGATGATGATAATATCATGATAACTGACAAGGAAACCAAGAATGAATATACCCTGGAGATATGATATGTGACCACCATAGACTCACTTGGGCTATAGGGATTCAATCAACCCACATGGGCGACAAACCATGGGGAATTGCTGAATCATGGAAATAGGGGACAAAAACGTCAAGAGACTTCCGGGTACAAAAGAGTCAGCGGTCTCCAAAATCACGAGTTTCAAAGGTGCCCGCTTTAGGATGACATGTTGACACCTCAAAAAGTCATCCATTTTCTGGCAATCTAAAATCTTGCAGCCTGAAGGGATCCTGACCTTAAGGCATTCTCCCAACGTGTGGCAGACACACCGACGGGTTACATGATGACAATGACATAACATTGTTATAACATCCAATGAGCCAAACTTGTCAATAAACATGAACTCCTCCATGAAATCTTCAACGAACCATCCAGTTTTGCTATCATGTTTGGAAATGTGGCCAATTCTTGCAATGATTCTGTGGATCCTGGGGTTCCTCGCAGGAAAGCGCTAAATTCGAACCAGCACTGCGGATGGTTAGAAAAAAAGGTACCCTCAAAATTCTGCGGTCATAAATTTGGACTAGATACACCATTCCCCGGATATTCATATCATTTCAAATTCAATACTATAACACCCCCCATAATCAAAATCCTTTTTGAGTATTCAGCTAATTACGGTATCCTTTTGGAGGGCCCACATGGGAGGGATGGGATTAGTATGGCAGTACCAAGGGAATTTGGTCGAGCGTCGCCACAGCGGCGTAGCACTGAGCTGCGCCAACGTTTGAACTCGGAAGGTAAGAGCAGGGTGAGGACCCACCTGCCACGATTCGTCCGTTGATTGAATTTTGCATCGTGCTGAAATTCAATGAGCCCAACCGTTTTTGGTGGCAATTTGTGGAAATGTCATCAACCAAAATGGTTTGTTTCTGTGTGTTTTACGGAATTATGAAATTTCACATGGGTTATACAAACATGATTGATCCATCAAAAGTGGAAGTAAACCCGCCAAAAAGGTGAATTTGTCATAACATCTGGATTCTAAGGTTCAACCATGAAAATAAGGATCTCACGAATGAGGAATGGTCATTTGACTCACATGACATCTGGGCAAGTAACTAAAGAGAAAAAACATGTTGGATGCCCAGGGATTCACATGGTTAATTCTCTTCTGTCGTAAGGTTGGTATAACCTACCCAAATGACATGAAGTGCTATCCAACCAACTTGTGATATTTGTTAGTGTCCTCTCTGTGTCTTGCGTATTCCTTCTGTGAATCTCTTGGTTCTGCAACGTAACGATCTTCGGTGCTTGTGGTTTGACATATCAAGCAGCTTACCTTGGAAGAAACCTGGGCACTCTCTGGTCCGCATGATCTTGGCCGTGGACCATTTAGCTATCAAATTTAAACATTAGAAATTTCACCACCCAAAACAAAAATGTCACAAGAACAAGCGTCACACGTAAATTATTCAAGAAAATGGACTCTTCATTTCCGTGTTTGATTGCCAAACGGATGCAAGAAACCCAAGCGATTCAAGGAGTTCTCGGTTTGCGGCAGGTTGAAACTTGGACCATTTGTGGGTGGTTTCCCGCAAGAAAACCCCTGATCTCCGGCACGTTGGATGGTTCTTCCAAGGTTGAATTTTCGAAACTCTGTCATTCAATTTCATCCTGATTCGTTAAGAACAAAAAAGCCCTGTGAATGATGGATGATGATAATCCCTACAGTTGATATTTTAGTAAAATCCCCAAATCTATCCAGGATTCATCAACCTATCATCATTTTCCGAACTCCATGATAGGACTTGCTGAGGTCCTTCGCCACCCCTTTTTGTCCCCCATGCGTGGCGCAGATCGCAAAATACATAATAATGGTTTGATAAGCATGGTTATGAACCAATTACTCTGGGCCCATGTTCAACTAAACCGATTGGATCGAATCTAAGTCGTTACTTTTTTATAATATGATTTAAAATATCCTCCTCTTTCCCTTTCCTCTCCATTGCCATCTCGGGAGATAAGTTTATCCTACAAAAATAAATTATTTTCACAGACATACCCTCCGGTAAACTAACATAACTATGGAAGATAACCATTTTTCATGGGAACATCCACTATTTCGACTGGGCCATGTTCAATAGCTTTTTGTATGTTTACCAGGCCGGGTAGGTGTCAGAACCCTATATATGTGCTTTATGGTCAGTCCGCTCATGGGGATCCTGAAACATGTTATTATATAGTATATCCCATTATCGGTCCATTAGAATGCATTAGTTACCTGGTTGGTATACTATATCCCCATCAATGTACTATATAGTAGTTAGTGAGTTGTACATAGAACATTGATGGGGATATAAGTACATTGATGGGGATATACCGTAATATAGGGATTATTATGGTCCATTTGATGGGTATATAAAAATGAACCATTGATGTCTACTTCATCATACAACAATGAACGACCATTTTTATTGGTCCAGAACTAGAGGATTGATCCTCCAAAAACACCCCACCTGGGTAGGAAGGCAGTGTGAGGATCGATGGCGGTGGAGGTCATAAATCGCACTCCTCCGGCCTCCTGAACGCTATTTGAACACGTTCTAATGGTTCTGCCATGCTTTACCATCTGGTTATTTAATATAGCCATGGAAAATCACCATTTCTAATAGGTAAACCATCTATAAATGGGCCATTTCCCATGGCTATGTTAAATAACAAGAGGGTAGTTTATATATGGATCAATCAATACATACCCGCAAAATCGTTGAAGCTAAAATGTGATCCTGAACCCCAAAAAATCGCCAAACTTGGATAACATCTAAAACAAGGGGGGGCAGAGAACCCAAGAGCAAAACGAGAACAGTTCCACCGGATGCAGGTATCCCTGCTACCTGGACCCAGGCGCAAACTGAACTATTTGAATGATGGAGGAAGTCAACAAGCACCAGCTATTCCAATGCGAGTTTTGCAACTTCGAGTTCAAAAACATGCACACCACGAGTGATCACAAACGAACCAAAAAAACACAGTTCCAAGGCGCGCGTTTCCGACGATGCCCCGAAGGCCCAAAAAAACATGGTTTGAGAGCCTTGCTTCTTCCCCCGAAACTTTTGAAATCAAGCATTTCGCACGAGACTTCCCCCATAATTCACAGTTGTCAAGATCAGGAATGAGCATTTCGTGCGAGACTTCCTAGAAAATTGATTGCCGATGATCAAAGCTGAACTTGTAGAACTACAACAGCCATGTTCTGCTCTATTGCTATTACCCCACTGATGCTCTACTCTACTGCTACTCTACTCTACTGCTACTCTACTCCGCTGCTTCTCTACTTTACTGCTACTGGCTGACAATGGCCACTTGGTTGGAAGTCCAACTGATTCCAAACAGCTCAGATCATGAAACACGCCAAAGATCATGGTAACGCAGAATACGCTCATGGAAAGTCATGGTTTCCATGCACCATGTAGACCGCAATTGTATGGGCACAAAATCAAATGTTCTGATTGTTTTTCTGCCAGCCAAAAAAAAACAGTGGTTATCAACCTTTGACACCTTATCAGAACTTTCATCAGCACCTGAAGGTGTACATTGCAGCATTGTCAAGCTGGGCAAGGCTGGGCAGCTGGGCGCTCATTAACTTGTTGGAGAAACAGACTCACGCAATTCACGCAGCATGCGTCATGAAACGATTTTCTGCATCATTTTTGGGGGAGGTTGTCTTGAGGGACTCTAAGCTTTCAAAAAAAAAACATAGGCAAAATCCGTTTATTGCCCTTCTGTATGCAGCGTTTGTGCAATTGCTTAGCTGTTTTTTCTCTGTGATGTTGGACAGGCGCGCGCCGTGATACTCGTGGAGAGCCTCTATCTCAAAGTTATTCTCAGGGTGGATGCCCATTGCGATTGCCGCATGCCAAACAATCATATGGTGCTGCCCAACCCGCGTAGCTGCGCTACTCTTTGGCGGTGTAACAGCCAGTAACGGGTTTCCTTGCTTAGAAAAAACATGGGAGAAACACAAGCAAATCAGGTTTTCTTGGTTGCCAACCTTCTCAATTCCAAGGAATTTTTGGGAAGCGTTAATTCAAATTGTGTACTTGATTCTGGGTTTGCAACATTTTTGGATCTTCCCTTTTGGATTCCATGTTGTATTTTATGTGTAGCACCGTCCACACCAATGAATTTCTGGATGTCACTGCAATGCTTGGGTTTCGGCTCCACTGCTGCCTTCTGGTCAGATTGCTGGAGCTTCACCGTTGCTTTGGGTTTCAGCTTTTGCATCCACTGGCAAGCCTTTTGGTTTGACAGGGGTTGCAGACACTGTTAAATTTCCAATATTTTATATCATATTGTCCCATATATGAATAAGTTCCCATTACTGCCACATCGAACCATTCAATTCAGTATCTTCCCATAGTCTTTCAATTGAAAACCTTGAAGTTTCCCTCATTCCATCTGCACCGATGCCTGGATCAACTGATGAGCTGCCATAAATTGCGTGGCTCGTACGGCGCCCGGCTGCTTGGGGTAGAAGGCGTCATCCGCCGAGGGGCTATAAAACATGAGCCCGGAACCTGCGTGCTTTGGAGATGAGCCTGGTAAGTCCCCGCTTCCTGCGGTTATCCCGCGGATACACACACATATAATATATATATATATATGTGTGTGTGTATATATATACATGTGTGTGTGTGTACTTATTTATTCATATTTATAGAACTGGATTATAATATATTATAATTCCACTTACTCACCAGTTTGGTTGCTCGAAATCATTCAAGCTGGCCCCTATTGAAGCCCAAAGGAAACGGGCGGCTTGGGATGGGCATCTCGTAGATGCAGATCACACATGACATTACAAAACAAAAGCTGACACAAACCTATGACATATAAACATATATACTTGTGTGTCTCATTCTCTCTCTCTCTCTATCAATGCATAAATAAATAAATATATATATATATATTCCTTTTATGTAATGCATACGCGTATCAATACCAATACATTGATTACACACGTGCCTAATCCGTTCCTCGCAATGTTCAACAATCATCAAATACTCCAGGTTGGGACCGACATTCGGTAGCTTGACCCCCGGAAGGCATAGGAAGTTCACCCGGAGAAATGGTGGATGATACATGATGATACTATGATATTCATATGGCAAAGCCAGTGCCACACATCATCTCGAATGAACAAAAATGTGACATTGGGGAGGCTTAAAGTTGTTGATTGGATGATTTTATTGATGATGTCTTTTTTTTGGCAACTGGGGTGGTTGATAGTTGATAGTTGAGCCAAGTCTCGTTGAAATGAAAATTCAAACGTGAAGGGATTCACTTTTCATTTTTTTTGGAGCACAGCTAAGCCCATCAAATGGTTTTCGAACCCCACCCTACTTCTAGCAGAATCCAGATGAAGAATGACAAATGCATTTGCTGTGAGCCATGGCGAAGCTGCAGGGTCCTATCATTCGATACCAGTGGGCATTGCATTGCCCGATCTTTAGTTTAGTTTCGAACTGACCCGCCAACACTTCGACAAACCCACGCAAGTTTGACCAACTCATCAACACTGTACCAAAACATTCACAGACAGTTACCCAGTTTGACCCACTATAATAACCGTCACGATGAACCGTCACAAACCAACAGTCAACCAAGACTTACGAGCACCAAGTTTTTCCCCATTCTGTCCACTTGTTCAAACATTTACCAATTCAGCTTTTCCAAGACTCAGAAAAACCACGTTCTTCGAATTCTTCCAGCCGGTTTTCACAGTTTTTCCAAAAGGTTATCCAAGTTTTTCAAAATGTTATAGATCTACGTAGATGTAGCTACCCCCCCATTTCGGACATCCCTTAGAACACCAGAATCACCAGCACCTCGTTTTCACCGAGTCACGGCTTCGATGACGCAGGACGGTGTGAAACACCATGAAGTCACGATCCGATAAGGGAGGGGAATGGATCACAGAGTAGAGAAGGTCATTCCCTTTGGAATGATTCCTGGAGTGGGTGGAGAAAAAGCTCACTAGTGATTGGCTAATCGTGGTTATAATGGTGGCTAATAGTGGTTAATAGTGATTAATAGTGATTAATACCTGATTAATGTGGGTAAAACAATGCATTTTTTTTACCACAAAAATAAATAACTGGGAATGGTAAACATACCATCTATAAAAATGGAGATGACTGGGGGATGGTTTATGGCATTGTTTTACCCACATTATTTATAATCTTGAATGGGCCCAAAAGGATTTGATGGAACTGGGGTTAATCACCTGAAAGCCCAGAAAATAGTCTTGAATGGTTGTTAATGACGATTAGTGGACACTAAGCGGCAATACGTTTGGGGATCTTGGAATGATTCCCGAAGACGGGGCCACCTGACAAGATACCCATGAAATATGCTGATGTAACAATTCAGTTGTATAATGATATAATTTGACACATACATGATCATACATGTGCTGTATATATGTGTATATAATTGCATATAGTTATATATAATGGGGACATGTTAAGTTATCAAATTGATAGTAACAGCTCTTGGTATACATGGTGTAAATTTCAGTGGAGATAGGTTGGGTATGCGGGGTGTGAACCATGTTCGAGCTTCAACCGAATTTCAGAAGTGTTTGGAGCCAAAAGCCAAAAATGTTTTGAGCAATCTTTGGTGCTCTTGGAGGTGATATTGAATGACGATAAACCCTAAAAATGAAATGTCTGGCCTTTCACATGCCACACGCTAAGGGTATGATGGTACTAACAAGGCCCACAGCTTCAAAAACTTCAAAGGTGATGCAAACCTTTCAACAAAAACGCTCAGTATTCATAAAGAAAGGTACTGCTAGGAGCTCCCGAAAATACTGATAAGTCAAATGGCGATTTCCATTTAACACCCAGGCTCTGTGTCCCGGGGCCGCTTGCAAAAGTCATTTACGATACGTGAGTGGCCTGGCCTTTGCGAGGTCAAACAAAAACAACCTTCCCCCAACTTTCAGCCATGCCCAAATAAAAAGGATATAATAATGCATTATAATGTATATGATATGCATCTCAATAAAAATGGCTAGAGCATGTAACATTGCTACATAGTTTTACGGCTAGACCACCGCCCCATGCTAACACTACTGACTGATTGGTCTGATTGGTGATTGCACCAGCCATCTTTATGTTTGTCGTGGGGGGATCGTTATCCCATTAGCGACAACAAAAACCATGGATGACTTTCCATCACCATGGATGATTTCCGTTGTATATCCCTGTGAAATGAACGCGTTTTTTCCGTTGGCAATTCACAGTGTATTCCCATTATTTAATATTATTTACCAATGATTTTCCCACCATGGATTTATTGTTCTTTGTTTTGGGTTTCCATATCCCTGTATATTGCTCATGTACTGTTGGCATATGTTGGTACAGCCTTGGTGTGTCTTGGTCGCAATTACTTATCAATATCTCTCCCTATAGTTAAATCCCACGATTATCATGGTTCATCACCACTCTTTCTAGTCAAATCCCATTTTCCCAGCATTGATCCCATTTTCCCAGTCAAACCACATGTTTTAGTCATGTTCAATTCCTGATCACATTTTTCCGAGAGAAATCCCCATGTTCTTTTCCAGGTGCAGAACTTTGAATCCATCCATCTGCTTGTCCCACTTGGCGCGGTCTTTGAAGTTCATGTAGCGATGAGCCACATGATCCACCTCGGGCGCGTGGCGATGCGTGGCTCCGACAACTCAAGGACTTTTCAAAGGTACCATCGGTACTATAGAAATTGACCCTGGGATGAAACCAGGTTTTTTTTGGGGCAATACCATCGGCTCGGCTATATGTTACTCCGCTGCATGTTTCTCCGTTTTCATGGGTGTTAGGTTTGGGGTGGGTGGGTTAAAAATATCTGCTATGAAAGAACAGTCATTTTGTTAGTAAGGGGCAATAACATTGGCTACAAGTTCCCCCGCTATGTATTACCCCGTTTTCACAGGGTTTGGGTTTCGCAGTGGGGCAATAACACATGTTACCTGCCCCGCACGAATAATCGTTCTTGTCGGTATGGAGATTAATTATATTGTCAGCATCTTTTCAATCTATTCCCTTAGCTTCGTTGGGGTTTTGTTTCTATTAATACGTATTTATACTTATTCTGTGTGAACCATTTTGAGTTATTGTTTAACACAATAACAATAATAACGCAAACCTAACATCGCGGAACCCAAGGGCCTTTTGACCTCCTTCCTTTCATGTGTGATACTTGACACAGCTTTGAACATTGAACCTTGGAATACCTTGGTGCACATGTGAAGAATCTCTGCATGTCAAAGATGTCTAGATTGGAAAATGCCAAAGAAGAATTCGATTCTGTACCATTTAGTCGATTGAAGTCCCGATTTTGGACAAATGACATGATGTACACTTATCCTTTTGCACATCCAAGTCAGCAAACAAAAACAGGTGAAACCAAACCTAATCCGATTTTTCCTTCATCCAATGGAAATTCTGTAGCTTGGAAAGTCCCCCAGTTCGATCATTTTCCAACCGACCTAAACCTCCATTCGACCGGTGATTTCACAGTTAGCCATGTTATCCATGTTTTAAGGACACTGTAGGGTAGATTCCATAGATGGAACTTCAAGATGATTTGACATTCATCTCGCTGATGGTGCCCCTCATCTCTGATACTTGTCATATAACTCCAGAACGCTTCCGAACAGTTTTGAACGCTTTTTGAACGCTTTTTGAACTCCAGAACGTCCGAAGTGTCCCGAAAAGCAAAAACCACTCCGGTGTTCTTTTTTCCACACCAACACCCAAAATCGATCTTTTTTGGGTTTCGAGTTTAAAAAGATCCAGGCTCCAGGTATTCTTTGTGAAATCAATGATTTAGTAATAGCTATCAACAGTTCAATGGGGCAATGGATCATCTCTGGAGCCAGTACTAAAATTTAAACTAAACTAGTTTGCTCATATTATATATATAATATATATATAATATATATATATATATTATATATATTATTTTTGATATTATCTGTCAGGCCCTTGCGAGAGCATGAATGCCTCAGCTGCAAAGGCGCAGTGGTCCCGGGAAAGCAACCTGAAATTTTCCTGAGTCGACCGGCACGACCGGTGGCGAGGTCCCTCGAAATGGATTTCTTGAAGGGGCAGGTTTGCGTTTTACTGTAGGTTTTCCCTTCATGAGATTCTGGGAAACAACCATGACTTCATGGAAAGCATAATTTGCCACCAAGATCATAAGCTGACAAATGATGCACTAGCAAAATTTTATGAACATGTTTCTGAACATGACTTGGTCCCTGGTGTGGTTTTTCACAGAAAATCTACAGAACATCATGAAATTCATCATGTTTGCAGAATCCTGATTTATGGATCTCCCAAAAGTCCATCCATCCAACACAACAATGGATCGTCGGTCATATCTTTTCCTGACCAAACCTGTGCTTGCTAACGCAACAACATGCTTTTGGATAAAATTCTCTTGGCAAAGACTTTAAACCAATTTCTGAAATTGGTAACAAGCGTAGCTGCCGTTTGTCGGTCAAATCCTTGTGCCAAACCTTGCGAGAACATGTTGCTTCAAACCATATAATTCCAACATGTCTAAATGTGTTCCCAAACTGTCCAACTGTCCATATATCACTTTATCTCTCTCTCTCTCTCTCTCCCCCTCTCTTGCTTTCCATCTTTTTCCGGTATTCTTACTATATATATTTATATATATATTATATATATTATATATATTTGTTTTTTCCCCATCATTACCGGTTTCTGATTTTCGCCAGCATGTCCCGAGATCGTCCAATAATTATTTGCCACTATTTTTCCACATATCCTTTCCAACATTTCCCCAAACAAACATGTTTTTTGCCATTTTAACACATCCCCATCTTTTTTTTGGCACCACGGGCCACTGCTTCCCCACCCCCGCGGCCCTCGTCATCCCCGTCGAGATGCACGAAAACGGCACCTCCAAAGAGGCTTCGATCCTTGTGTCGCTGGACCTCAATGAACTCGTCACGATGAAAGGCGTCCCAATAAGCGTCGCAGTGGACCACTGCCTGGGCAGTGTGGGGAATGATTACTAATGCTGCTATAACGGTATATCTTATATGATAGTGTTAGGGATATAACGGGGATAATATGGGATATCGTGATTATTATGGTCATTTTGTTACAGTTTGCTATGGTATAGATGGCCCATTTCGTTCGATGATTTACATTTCAAAAAGTCGTGTTTTTTGCTAGCTAAATAAGCAAATGACCAAAATGCACCCAAAAACTGGAACCAGGCATTCACAAATGTGTCAGGAATGATTGCAACTATATAATGCTGCATATAGTTCAATCATACCTTATAACCAGGACTTGCTGTCAGGGAGCAGGAACCAAACAAAGAATAAAGCGATTGCGATTTGGACTGGGTTCTGCAACCCATTTACTTTAATATTGCGGATGGGTTCTTTGCTGAGCCTACCAAATGAATTTGGTTTTGACGGATTTCCAGGTCTGGAAAACTATGACTTACCCAGCATTATGGGTTTGTATGCATTTTCTCATAACTTTCCATATGCTCCCATCATACCCCTTCATTTTACTCCACATGTTCCACATGTTTCCATATCTCCAATCACTGTCCCATAATTCATAATTTTCCACAAAAACAAACAGGTTCTTCCACTTATTTTCCACATAAGTCCCATAATTTTCCACAGATTATAAATCCCACATAATTCCAATCTAATTTTCCACAGATTGACCCTATTTTCTCCACTTATTTTCCACATAATTCCCACAGATTCCCCTTATTTTCTCCACATGTTCCTAGCCTTTTCCCTGGCGCCCAGGCACCAAAAGCTCCTCAGCTTCGCGCTGGGTGATGATGCGCTGGCGCGCACGAGCAGAGTTCAACTTTTCCACGAAGGGTGTGTCGTGGTCGAGCTCCTGGTGGTCGAAAGAATAGCCCATGGTTGGAAGATATCCATGGTATATCTTATATGATAATGTTAGGGATATACTGTAACGGGGATAAGATGGGATATCATGATTACCATGGTTATTTTATGGGATTCAACGATGATTTTTATTGGATTTTATGGTGATTTATGTTGATTTCATGGGATTGAGTAGAGATTGAATGGAAATTATATACAGGGAATTAAGGAGGATTTAATAGGCTATTAAATCATGTTATTTAAATATTGACGATGACTGTTGGATAAGATCATGTTGAATAATGGATTGTTGTTGGATCCAGATCATGTTGAATAATGGATTGTTGTTGGATCCATCATTTCAGTAAATGGTGGATGAACCATTGTTAGCGATAAACCATCCCCAAATTCACCAGAAATGGATGATATTCGTTGAAATATCTTAAAAAAACAAATCTTATCAAAACTTACCCCATGGTTCTTTGGTCAAATGCCGGCGCGGCTAGCTGGAAAATCCTCTATACATGCAGGTTGCTAGCTGGGAAACTCAGGAAATAAATGGAATATGTTCGCTTGCTATGTTTGATTACAGTGATGAGAGGAGTGTATATAATGGGAATCTACTGGAGATAAAGCCTAACCAAGCATCTATGGATGATTTTGGAATATATATATATATGGATATTATATGCATAAATAAATAAATAAATAAATATATATATATATATATATATATATAGCGGGAATAAAATGGACACACATAAATATATATATAGATATGTATATGTATATGTATATATATGGAACCAACAATCATATAACCAAATGGCCAAACAATATTAATAACAATATACCGGTGACATTTCCATTTGGAGAAAAAGTAATGATGGGATTTTATGTCTAGATAAATCAACCATCGATGAGAAATTACGGGGGCATTGGTGAATGATATACATGAAAAAATCGTGGGGCTAAAGAGGTAAATAAAACTAAATGGATACACACGCATATATATATATATGTATTAAATATACATATGTATATTTATATGCATATATTTAAAAATGTATATAATATGTATATACGTATACATATGTGTATATATATATATGTGCATTGGATAAGGGTATCAACATATAACCAACCAGTGGTTTATTAAACCTCTTGCATCTGTGGAAGCTGGAGATAGCTGACCCAAGAGTCTTGGTAAATTGCAATATTTCACTAACCTGAAATTCCCGGCTATGGGATAGTTACTGTAATTACCCGTTATATACTAACATGTACTAAGCATCATTCCAGTGAGGTCGCAGTGGGGTCGTTGTAGCTTATCCAGAACACTTGATATTCATCACCCCCCTACTGATTGGATCATCTTGGGGGTGAATAAACGAGGTTATGACCCTGGAAACGGGATCCTGTAAGTCAATTTTCATGTTTTTTCCATGGAAACATATTTCTATCAAAATCTGTCTATCACCTATCACTTTCAAATTGGGCAAAGTATAGCTGATCGGGTGTGGCAAGCATCAGAAATGGAGGAAAATGATGGGAAACTTCATGGGGGAGATGACCTTGGTAAGCTTTAGACCCTGGTATCACTGGGGGTATCATTCCCCTCAGCAAGTGATCCCTGATCTTCTGGTGATCATAAGTCCTTTAAGAAGGTGATCCTACAAAAAAGCTGGTATCCTACAAAAAAGCTGGTATTTTTCAATGCTCACACGACTTACACAAGTAGCAAAGCCAGGTGCTCCTCCTAGTAAAAATCAAAGAAGTGTCATGGGGCTGACATGGCAAGTCCCAACAAGAAGTCTAGGAAAATAGAGTCACACATGGGAACTTAAAGTGAATGTTCTAAAAATATTAGTTCGATTGAAGATTCTAGAATATTACTTAATATTACATTATTTGTTAACTTGTTAATAATGTTGAACTTCACTCTACTT
>CAMXCT020001134.1:75000-117500 GCA_947184155.2 Cladocopium goreaui
CTATCGAGGTGACCCCTAATAATAACCAGCGGGAAACAATCACTCACGTCTTGATTCCAGGTTCTAGGTTTTCCTGTCCATTCGATTTTTGCTCAGATACTCTACAGAAATATGTCGCTGGGCGCTGCAATCCCCCGTGTATACGGTAAAACCATGTTCAGGTCCCTGCATGGTTAATTTCAAATGGTATATTTGCTGGCTTTCCCACCTTATTAAAGGCTGATGGTGCTTAACAACCCCTTGGGGTTCTCATCGAGATACTTCTGACATCTCCCGACCTCAATTGGTGATGAAGCGCGCCAGTGGCTTCTGCATCAACTGGGCCAAGGCGGCCAAAAGCGACAGGACCAAAAGGAGCACCGCCATCTGGTTCAAGCTGTAGTCCCCTGCCGCGTGGCTTGGTGCTCCTAAGCCACGCGGTATTGCCGTGGTGAAACACCAAAATAAAACGGTTGATAGAACTCCAGCATTTACTGCATGTGGTTCTTTTTGGCTATGATTGATGTTGGATAATGTGCATGATAATTCATGACCACTCGTAACTCTTAACCAGTACCAATCGTTACTAACCTCAATGGATTGGTTTAAGGGAAAATTTACAGGAAAACCCCTATTTAGTGGGAAAACCTGCGGTTTCCTGTAGATTGTCCCTTAAACCAATCCATTCAGAACCAATACTGACCGTTATGAACCGGTTTGAAGCCTGCTGGACATTGGACAGCGCAAAAAGAGGTGAGCCCCGACAAGAAAGTTCTTCTCGACAACCCTTTAGCAGCAATAACATGAAAATGAGAACACTTATATATGTATACCTACATCGATATGATATACATGTGCATATTAGCATATATATATATGCCCACATAATAAATATATATATGCAAACATATATGCCCACATAGAAAAATAAATCAATAAATATATATATATATTTATATATGCAATAAGTACACAACACACGTATACAAATATACAATGTGTAAAAAATGCTTTTTGACTCCTCTCCGTCGCTTATTTCCCAATTTGCAACTCCCAGAGCGCCTTGCCAACCCAACAAGACGTCCAGCCTGGGTCCGTGAGCTGGAAAATCCACCAGGCTGTTTATTGAACGGTAAATCATGTGTATCATCTGTAAATCAGCCTGTTGTGGTTAGCTATCTTAAATAACCAAACGATAAATCATCTTAAATACCCGGCAATCCCCATTAATCCCCATCTAAAACATTCTAAAACACTATCTTAGAATCTAAAACGCTATCTTAAACACCATTAAACACTAAACGAACATTTTCCAGCAAGCCATGTTTGATTACCAGAAAGTAGGTGAGGTGAAGCCGAGACTTGGTGTCAATCTCGTTACGGTAGATGGCTGCCTTCAGGCCTTAGACACTCTGACTTGACTGGTTCGTACATATATTATCATGTGTTGCCAGTACTAGTTGGTTAAACAGTTGCTTAGTGTGCCCAAGATTGGTTAATGTAGTTGGTTAGTTCTATATTAAATACTAACCAGTGTTGAGTCAAATGGGCAAACGACTGGAGTACTTCACCAAGCCAGTTTATTTAGTTCTCGGGGGATCTCCCCAAAGTGAAGTGATTGCTTGGCTTGACCCCTGGACAAAGAAGAGGCCATGGCTTTATAGACCTAGATAACTTAGATAATTACCTGGGAGAAAAATCAAAGAATGGCATATGTATTTCGCTTAACTTACATATCCTAAGGGCACATATTCCTTCACTAACCAAAGACCTTACCAGGTTAACCAACAACACCACGTGGGACCACCAGGATTAACCAGACTCAGCAGGGGCACATCTGCTTGGCCGGGGATTGAAAAATGTAGATCCCTAAAGCCAGTTCCGAAAAGAGCCTCAGTCCGGCCAAATCCGCATGGCGAGTGGTATGTGACATACAGACTTTTGTGGGTGGCAACCCTGTGTAATATCTCAAAAAACTCAAACATGCATATGTACATATATACATATATATATGTATGTGTGTCGACATGTATATGTATGTGTATATATATATATATTGATTGAGAGAGAGGGAGAGAGAGAGAGAGAGAGAGCAACCGCAAAAAGAAAACATGCAATCTGGCACGGTTTAAGTCGGATTGTGTTTTTCTATCTTTCGAGGGGTGCTATGATCAACTGGTCTGTTTCACATGGCCATTTTGCGCTTTGTATAGTACCTGCAGGGCTGCATATCCTGATGATAAATTGGTTTCAACAGAGTCAATTTCCCGCCAGAAGTAGTGTTGCCCCGAATGGTATACTCACCAGTATCTATCAAATTTAACATGTAATCATGTAACCCAAACATTGTCATTTCCAGGAACAAAATTGTAGGATTTGGAACTGCATGGAACTGTTCAACCTTAATTCATTGATAGATAGTTTTCCTGTAAGTTCTTTTTCTGGGTATCTCGATTGACATTTTCACAGCTCAACTCCGGAAATGCTTTGTCGTATCTATGTTTATCTCCTCTTGTTCCAACTCTAGAATCCCAAGTTTTCAGCTGATCACTTACCATTCCCTCTACCTTTTGCCCAAAAATACGGGGTCAAAACATATTGATGCCTCATATTGCCCTGATAGCATGAATGGTCTACGTTTCAGATCCCATCACCCGCCAGACTTGCTTGATGTGGAAAGCATCCAAACTCTGATTACATAGTTGTGTATGGATATGATCCATCATACCCGAATTCTTCATTGACAAAATCCTGAATATCCAAATATAATTTTAGCATAAACATGATGATTCAATCAAGTCAATACCATTTGTTGATGATTACTGTATATAAATATGTGAAATCCACAAAAAAAAATCAAAAAACACATAAATCACCATAATTCCCTAAAAATCCCCACGGTTTCCTGGCGCGCTCCCCATTTTTTCTGTGGCCAACCCCCCAGGAATGCTGAGCAACGGCAAGGGCCACGCGCCAAAGACCTTCGCCAGGGGATCTTCGCCACGTCCCAGGCCGTAAACCAACAAACATTGCGCCGGCCTGGGGGATGGGCAGAATTCCATTGACCAAAGGTTTTTGTATAGATGAAGGATGGATAAAAAGAAAGAACAAAATATAGATTATAGATAGATAGCTAGATAGATATTGTAGATAGATGGAAATATAGATAGATGCATAGATGGATAGATAAGATAGATTCATACACAAGATAGGTAAGATATTTTTTAACACAGATAACATGAGATAACACAAGGCAACACGATCGAACATACGATATTATAAGATAAAACGTGGAACGCTGGAATAATATCAGGCAAGGTCAAGATCAAATATGAGTAAGATAAATATGTAGTATAGAAAAATCAGCTAAGACAAGATAAGATACGGAAAAATATGAGCCAACAAAAAGGATTGCATTGCATGTCGTTCAACAGATAGAACAACAGAACTAAGCACCGATAACATATATTAGAATTCACATGAAATCATGTCTCTATGTTTTTGGGCCACCTATGTATTGCTTTTCTCAGAAAACATCAGATTTAATCGTTGCTGTCTATCGGTCTGCAAAGTGCCTCTTGTCATGCGCTTTGCTCACGGTGCTATATTATTTCAACAATGGCCGCCCTTTCTCATGTTGTTTTTTTAGGGAACAGGTGATCATTACTTAGTAATTGAGTGGGCATATAGTGTATAGTTATAGGTTCTGATTCTATACGCTCTAAAAAAATCCCAATCATAGTTACGGGATGGATATCCTCATTCTTTAGTTCTACATTCTGATTCTAAAAAAATATTGGTGGTTTCAACCCCTCTGAAAAAATATTACTCCTTATTGCTCCTTATTGAAGAGCCACGGGGCGGCCGGACGACCTCGCGACCCAGCTTTGTCCATGATCGGTCCTTGCGGCCTGAAGAAGGGCCACATCGCTTTGGGTGCAGGCCTGACGCCCTAACTGGGTGAAAATGACACGGCCGATGCGGTCCACCATGTCGACACCCCACCTCAGTTTGTAGCATACAACCCACTTGGCCATGGCAGAAGAGCCACCACACGAGCCATCTTCTCTGGGACCACAACAAGTCAGAATGCGGCGCATTCCTTTTCACTGGACGTCCCTGCAGCAGTCGATTGAGGCCACGCACAACTCCTTGACAATCACACTACAAGCGCGCTGAGCAGCTCCTCTTCAGTGCCCAAACAACTGCGTGCAGCACCGCTGTCAGTTCTGGTCGTGTCTGACACAGCCTGACCACGTGTCCCCCCATGAGCAACCTGTTGTCAAACGTACCAATGCACCCAGAACAACTGCCCAGGCTGCATATCGGAGTTGGCCTCTCGTGGAAAGGCGCTTGTACCATCCAGAAGCAACTTAAGCTGTTCAGATGAGCTGCAGACTGGGCCCGGGGATTCTACTGGTGACATCCTACAAAGTCCATCATCCCTTAGCAGCAGACCTGACACCACCTCCCACTCCGGAACAATGACTGGCCACCCATGATCAACCAAGCACGGTGGAAGCAAAGGAAGGACAGCAAGCTGAGCAGGTGTAAGATGGGAACGACAAGGGGCAAAGTGAGGGCAAATCCAGGCCCGTGGTGTAATCCATCTTTGGCGGGGCACCACGGACATTTTGATCTAACTCCAGCACGGAACTTTGCACGCCCAGTCTGGGTAAAAAGTGTACCATCCAGGCGGCAACGCAAGAAGACCTGCAGTCAACAGGGCCAAAGGTCGCAAGGACACGCTGGAGCTCAGGCAAATCCACATTTTCAAGTCCATCAAAAGTGGGTCGATGAGCCAACTCCCGAGCAAGGACATGAACCTATGCAAGCTTGAGGCGGGGATAGAGCTCATCCCATGCAATGGCCATAAGACTGAATGTACCAAATCGATCTTGAATCAACCTTTGACCTCCAACTTCGCAGCCAAGCCGACAGAGACGAGACAAAAGAAGGGGAGTGGGTCCGTTGGCTGGCAACCATCACCGTTACCGAGAGCAAGGGCTTATCCAACCTGATCCCGACAACCCAGTTCACGGACATCACGGACTGTCTGCAAGATCGACCATGCTTCAGGGTCAGATTGAAAGGCAGATGAAGCGAAATGAAGATAGGGATTGGCCCCTTTCCGGTCTGCCCGAAATGCACGAACAGCCGCAGCACGCAACGCACGATAGTGATTTCACCAAGTCAGACCAAAGTAATTCCGTAGAGTGCCCGCGGCCATGCCATCATATAGATTGCAGTGACCTTGTGCCGATAGGGTCCTTGACTGGCTTTAAGACGAACCCAAATGAGTGGCATCTTGGCCAAACGCTTTTGCACTTCAGCATCGTGGCAGTGTCGGCTGAAGTTCTGATGTGCCCCCAAGTTGCGGGCTGCTAGTGTAACAGCCACATCCCCGCCACGCAAACTACGCCTGGCACCTGCGTCAGTGGACCACAGCCGAGTCTTTGACATGTCAATAACCAAATCCAGGTGGCCTGTAAACTGCTCAAGAGCTGTCCAGATACGTTCGAAGGCAGTCGCATCCCGAAACAAAACCCGCCAGTCATCGACAAATGTGCGTAAGTCCACCCGCACTTTCAGGCCACGGAGCCACCAATCCAACATCCAGTCAACCATCGTCATACCAAAGACTGACAAGGCACAACCCTCCGGAAGTCCACAGGTAGAGGGAAGAGGAGCACCAACCGACCTCCGCACTCTGAAGCGACGAGTTTGACCACAGCCACAAACCAAGCCCAAGCACGCAACGTAGCTGTAGGGAAGCCCAACAAGGACAAAGTGGATACCGTGGAATGAGAAGTCCATGCAGGCCCTCACCATTCAAATACGCCAATTCCGGGGCGTATGCCGAAACCAAATGGATTTTGCTTGACGTGCCGGAATCCCTCCTTGGACACTATCTGGCAACAAGTGAACGACCGACCTCAGTGCCTCACGAGCCCGCTCAGCAGACCAAACGCGATAGGCCAAGCTATAGACAACGACCGGCCGGAACTCATCAACACACTGCGCCTGGACAGTTTTGGCCAAACTAGAGACAAAGCCGGATGCTAGCTGAGCTGGCCAACGTGCACCATTTTCAATGGCCTGGCAAAATCCAACAAGGACATGACAAGCACCAGGACGCAAAGCTGCCAAGTCCGGCTGCGAAACTTCATCAGGCCCTTTGGCTGCCCTGTAAGCGGTAAACTGTCCAGGGCTGATGCGGTTGATGAGTCCATTCCATAGGTTAGACGGTCCTTTCCAAGAAACCACAATTTTGGTCCCATTGGCCTGACTGAACATGTACAGTAATTGTTTGATCCATCAGGCACGCCACATCTGGGCAAACCTTTCAAGAATGTCTCCATCAGACGTGACAGCACGCTCCTGTGTTAGCCAGCAGCCAGGGGGAAGCCCATCGATAGAGTCCAACCAAACTTCTGGGGCTCTCTGTGACGAAGAGATTCAGCGCCTGGTTGGAGTGACCATTGCCAAGGGAAGTGTGCAGCTCCTCCTGCCAGAAGAGGCGCTCATAATGTGCCTTCTCATCTTTCAGCTTGAAGAGACAGTTCTCAATGGACTTGCGAGCCAAGTCGCTCTCAGGTGACTCTCGCACCAGCACCGGCATGTCATGGCCTTCGTTCCCCTGTTGCTTTCGGAAACCTTGCTCCACGGACAGCCCAGTGTGACCGCAACTGCTGCAGTCTGGAATGACCTTCCTTGGAGTGACCTTGGCCACACCCTTGACTTGATGCGCCACTTTGAAATCAGATCGTTCAACTGCTCCGCCTTGTTCTTGTCCTGGTCTTCATCAACTTCTCCTGTCAGCGGATCCATCTGTGCACAGGGATACTCCCCGGTGCGAACTTGGACACAGGGATACTCAGAATAGCCACCACTTGAGCCAAAACGGCTACGGAGACTCTGAAAAATATTTGTCAGTTGGGATTATTATTCCCAATATATGGAAAAAAAAAATGTTCCAAACCACCAACCAAATATTCTATGGATGCTCTATAGATGCTATGGATTCCCAAGAGTTCCCGGAGGGGATCTCCTTCTGCCAAGCATCAGCAACAAGAAACAGGCCCAGCTGGTGGCAGTAGCAGGATCACCTTGGTGATCAAAAGGTGGTCAAATGGTAAACATACAAAAATCTATGTTTAAATCACCATTTCCAATGGTTAAATCAACTATAAATGGCAATTGTCAATAGCAAAATGCTAGTTACTAGTTTACCAGAGGGTATGGCGTTTTTTTCCCAAAACACTGTGTCCACACTTCCGGCTTTTTAACCCTTATATATATATTTGTGGGATATCGAGATATATCATTGGAATGGATATGAATGGATATGATTGTTCAACCCCCTGGTTGGTGATTAGTTGACGTATCTTGACATATCACAATGAAATATCATGACATATCACAATCCACTTGCGGAATCTTTGTCAACTCACCAGTTAAAAGGGACAACACAGGGCTTTGAACACTGCTCAATGAGAAAATCATCGACCGGAATCGGGGATGTTATTTATTTATTTATTTATCATTTATTTTTTTAATTTATATATATATATTTATTTATTTATGTGTGTATGAAATACAGCTGATACTGTATATTAAACTGTTTCCAGGTTGTTATGGTATAAAAGTTCAGTTCTGGTAAACTTACCATGTGTAAATCTAGGGAAAACCATCGCACCAAATGATCTAAGTGGGAAGTCACCGCACTAAATGAACATGTCAATGGGAAAACCCATCTATAACTGAATATATAATGGGAAATCACACATATAAAAATGGTTCAACAATGTTTGGCACTGTTTGACCAAATGTTAAAAAAAAACCGTTTGCCATGGGAACATGAACATGGCTAGCTGAGAAAATCCCACAATTTCGCAAATCATTTCCCAAAAAAACGCTATCCCATCCCATGTTTCTGTTTCGTATCCCTATTGTGGAGCACCAAAAACAAAAAACATCTGTAGTACAGCCACCTACAATGAACAATCAACTCAACCAACTATCATGTGATAGCATTTGGTATTTATCAACTACATCATATCATATCATATCATATATCATATTTTTATACAAAATCAAAAATATCATGTCATATATCGATAAATAAATAAATGCATATATATATATAATATCACGTCATATCATAACATATCATATCATATCATATCATATTTATCAACTACATCATGTTTGTCTACAAAATCCATATTTTTCTGCTGCAAAGCAACTGAAGCCCAGGAAGACGGTGGCCAAGATCAGGCTGGCGCCACTGGCGCTGATCGCGGATCGACCCTTTCCGACCTTGCAAGGTCACGTGGTTTTGGGATGTTTTGGGGAGGTGCAGGTACCAATTTTTGTTCGGACATACTATGTATTTGTATATATATATATATTTATACATATTTATATAACATATATAATATATGACACCATATGTGAATATATCTATATATATATTAATATATAGGCCAGAGCATCTTAAGGATGAACTAATGATCAACTAAAAAATCACACGAAGGTGAGGGTGATGTGGTAAGATGCCATCGCCTCGTCAGCATTATGCTAGGTTCTAATGACTTGGGAGTTGGCAAGGCCTTCTTTTGATATCAGGTGATTGCTTGCATAATCTTGCATAAAGAATTGTTTGCGGGATTCTCTCGAGCTCAATTCTCCCAAATTATGATGCCTTTTTTGCATGCTGACTTGGGAAAGCTGGATCTTGGAAAGCCGTCCAGCAACTCCTGTGGCATCTGAACCTAGCATAATGATTTTGAATCATCCTCCAAAATCAAATGGCAAAATGGGAGAAGTAAAGAAATATCTCAAACTACCAGCCAATCATGATGAATAAACTCTTTCAGTTGGCGATTTGGAAACCAAATAACCCCAGAAACCACTATGAAACGGATTCTCGCTATGGCCACCAGCTTACAAGTAATATCGCGCAAGGCGGTGGCGGAAGTTTCAAAGAGGAAACCTATAGGAGAGGTTCGTTGTTGTGATGCATGGATGGCAGAGCGAATCCACTGATGGACCGAAAGGTGGTTGTTGGAGTTGTGTGTTTTGGAGTGGCTGCAATGGTTGCAGTGATCACCTCACTACAACTGCTGGATGCAGTGTTGCGTAGTGCAATTAGAGTTGTAGCTGTAGTATGTTGTAGTGTAGTGGAGTCGTAGTTGTGGTGTAATTAATATAATTCGCGTAGTGTAGTTGCAGTTGCAGTTGCAGCTGTGGTGTGGTGTAATTAGTGTAGTGTAGCGTAGGGTACTGTAGTCTTGTGTACTGTAGTGTGGTATAGTGTAGTGTAGCCTAGTGTAGTGTAGTGTAAAGTAGTGTAGTTGCAGTTGTATTTGCAGTGAAGTGTAGTTTGCGTAGTGTAGCGTAGTCTTGTGTAATATAGTTGTAGTTGCATTTGTAGATGCAGTTGTAGTTGCAGCTGAAGTTGTAGCGTAATGTAATGTAATTAGTGTAGTGTAGTGTTGTGTAATGAAGTGTAGTTGTAGTTGCATTTATATTTGTAGTTGTAGTGTGCTGCAGTGTAATTTGCGTAGCGTAGTGAAATGTAGTTTAGTTGTAATTTCAGTTGTAGCTGTGGTGGTGGTGGTGGTTTCAGTAGTAGTAGTAGTAGTAGTTGTTGTTGTTGTTGTTGTTGCTGTTGTTGTTGTACTTGTAGTTGAGTTGTAGTTGTAGTTGTAGTTGTAGTTGTAGTGTAATTAGTGTAGTGTGGTGAAAATTGGTGAAATTAGCGTAGTGTAGTGTAATTCGTGTAGTGTAATTTGTGTAGTGCAATTCGTGTAGTGTAATGTAGCATAATAATGCAACATATATTTGCATTTTGTAGTTGTAGTAGTAGTTGCAGTTGTAGTTGTAGTTGTCTATCTATCTATCTGCCTAGCTGCAAGCTTGGAAACGAAGCTATTCTGCAAGATTTCCTCAGTTTTTGAACTTGACAACATCAAAAACGCAGCAATTCTGCGAGACTTCCTCATTTTTTGAACTTGATAACGTCAAAAACGAAACAACACTGCGAGAATTCCTCCATTTTTGAAGTTGACAACATCAAAAACGAAGCAATTCTGCGAGACTTCCTTCAAAAATGGAAAGTTGAGTGCAGAGCTGACGGCCTCGTACCAATGCGTTTTGCGGTTTTTCCAATCCATCTGTCTAAAGACGTCTAAAGTACTGCACCTGCCAGCAAAAAGTCACGCCAGGTCATACGAAGTGCTGCAACTGTCACGCAAAATCATCTTAGCAAACCTGAAGATCTCATGCTCCAAATGCAACCCCTCTCGAGGATCAGCGTGACATCCTAACATCTCCGATGAACATGTCTCTTGTACTGCGCCTGCCACGCGAAATGCATCTTTGATCATCTTTGCAGCTCCTCTTCAAATGCCCCACACCTGCCAACGTTTTTGAAACAGCTACAAAACCATCTCATTTTGGTCACTTATGACAAGGTGCACAATCCCTTGCGCCTGCCACGCAAAACGAAATCTGAACGTCCAAAAGTGGTCCAAACATGTGATGTTTTTAACATATTGACTTGGAAATGTGATTCGCGCCACAACGGCGTGCACTTTTTCGACATCTCAACTTCCAAAAGTGGTCCAGAGCTGGTGTGCTTTGTACATTTTGACTTGGAAATGTGCTTTGCGCCACAGCAGCGTGCACTTTTTCGACATCTCAACTTCCAAAAGTGGTCCAGAGCTGGTGTGCTTTGTGCATTTTGACTTGGAAATGTGCTTCGCGCCACAACAGCGTGCACTTTTTCGACATCTCAACTTCCAAGAGTGGTCCAGAGCTGGTGTGCTTCGTAAATTTTGACTTGGAAATGTGCTTCGCGCCGCAGCGGCGTGCAATTTTCAATCTGGCCAGCTGGCTCCGCAACCGCCGCTTTAGCGAGCCAACTTTTCGACCCTCCGGAGCCACAAATCATTGGAAAAACACACTGTTTTGCGACTTTCCTACCTTTTCGCGCACCTGCATCTTCTTTCTTCTGACTCTTTCTCGTCTCTGATCTTCTCTCTTCTTCTCTTCTCTTCTCTGACTCTTCCCACCTCTGCTTTTCCATCTGTCCATATTGTCGGAAGTTTGACTTGGAAACTTCCTTCGATCAGTGGTTGAAATGACAAGTTGCTTTTATTGGCTATCATCATCTGCAGGGGCAGGGGAGGGCTGACTTAAATGATATTCATGTACCTGCTGGTGGTGAAAACGCAGGCTGCCTACCTAGTCCATTGAATATTGGAAATTAATATAATATATTACTTGTGATCAATCAACCAGATGGAAGAGGAATGAAGAGGCTGCTTCTTATCCTTGCCATTCTTTGCCATTCTTTGCCTACTTTGCCAACCTCTTTCCTGATCATTGTGTTTGAAACATGGAAGGTCCTTGAACCTTTTAGATCGCTTTGCTCAGACTCCCTGGGTCTTGTGAAGGACTTTCACCAGCTGAAAATTCGCATCTTCTAGAGATTTTCTGGCTTCAGTTTGGTGAGCACCTTTTGACAGATACAACTGCAGTGGCTCAACCGGTCCAAGCACCACCTGAATTCATGCAGTCCCAAATGCTGGTGCTTTTTCGTGAAGACCATGTGCCAACAAGACTCCACTGAAGTAACCTCGGTTGTATGGCTGACTACGCATGATGTCACTGGGAAGTACAGCTGATTTTTTTCAACTGCATCGTCCAGAATAGTTAATCGGGTAAAGCCTCAAGATCCATACATGATTTTACAATGCGGGGCTATTGACCTGACATGATTTGGGTTTCTTATTGCTTCTACAGTCTACCCCATCAAATACGCGCATGTGAATTTGAACATAAATCAACAACACGTTTGAACCATCGCACCCTGAACAAATCAGGCAAATCCAAGAGACAGTGAATAAATGAGAGCGCTAAGACGTTGTCCTGACGACAAAAATCCAGGTGTGCTGCAAGGTGATCCGTGGATCACCTGGATTGGCTAAGTCCCCTTTGATTGTTGCATCGGTCCTGATTGTCACATCCCGATTTGTCTGTGATTGACGAAATGTGAGGCATTTTCCCAATGAGCCTTTCTTTCCATCTTGTTTTGATCGTTTGTTGCTTTGTTTGGCTATGGTTTCATGGTTTGTTTTACCTTGAACTCTTTGCTCTGGTTGGCCAAGTCCCAATTTTGAGCTACCAGTAGGGCTAGCCGGGCTAGCTATCTATATAATTTTCTATAATGTATATCCTCATTTATTGATATTTTACATCAACACATCAATGTCTTCCATGAAATGAATACCACAATGGAACCACCGGTTGTACCGGCCTGGCGTTCGATCAACTTCCCAGGTGCCTCGCGAAATAGGGCGAAATCCCCAGCACCAGTTGAGGACCGTGGTAAACATCGCATTATTTATAGGCTTGAAAAACCATCCAAGGTGCAGAACTTCGCAGCCATCCACAGTAACACTCAAAATCTCTCAAAAATATGTTGAAATTGCTAAACACCTGGCCACAGATTTGATGGTTCTAAATATGTTTGATAGAAGTTTGGAGCCATCTTGGGCCTAACACATCTTTACAATATGTTACAAGGTTTAATTTTCATATATTGGAAACTTAAGGGTGCCCCCCAATAGAACCCCCTTGTGGGATATATGTTGCCAACTTGTTCTGGTGTCTGGGCGTGCCTGAAAAGGGGCAGGCCCAAACATTGCAACATTAATCGAGAAACTGTTGATGAACAAGCCCATGCAGAGTTGATGACAAAGAATTGGGAATCTGATTCAGTGAAACATGATAACACAAGGTGGATTTGATGGGGGATCAACGCACAATCATGTGGACTTACCCAACAGAAACAAGCGTCTATATAATCGACACGAAAAAGGATCCAACAACCAGCTTGATTTTATAGCAAAATTGAAGCTTTAACAAATGGTTGGGTGCATCCAACAAACACAGGCAACTTGCACCAACAAAGGTAGAGTCGTGAAACATGGTAAAACCCCTGGCTGTTTAAATCACGTGTCTCCATGGGGATCATCGTCCCGGAAAAAGAAAGACCAAAGAAATCCCAAGACATGTTCTGGTGATGAAAATATAGGAAGATATGGGTACAAATGTACCACCATAGAAATATGGGAAAATATGGGTAGAGTATTTCCACCCACCAGAAATCATGTCAATGATCTTCGGACATGCGCTCGCTTGTTCCATGGCACCCCGTAAGGCCACAAGATGATCCAGAGCAACAGCGCAGCGCAAGTGAAGCGCCGGGCCCATTTACCACAAGTCCTGGGCCCAGAGGCTGGGGATGAGTCAAAACCATTTTGAATTCCCCGGGTGAATGAACCAAACTAGCTGGGATTTCTTGATTTGTTTTTCTTCATATTCATCTCGAAAATGGTAAATATATATATATGTATATATATATTTGAATAGATATTGATCCATAGCCATGCTTAAAAGAAGCGGAAGGATGTTGATTGTTTTTGCACGTTTTTGTAGTTTTGTTGATGGCAAGAGTCGGGTGAAAGTTGCAAAAATGATGGAATGACAATGGGATTTAAAGCAGCAAGCAACGATGAAACTCTCGAAACATAACTCGTATCAGACCAAAAGAATTCTTATCCTCAAAGGTTCGGAATCCAAGCTGCGAGAATGAGGTGTGTGACCTCTCTGTCACTGGAATCATCAGCTTGGTGGCCCTCCCTTCATTGCCTCGGCAAACTGTAGACATGGAATATCCAACGTTAAGGCCATTTCCTAGGACAACCATAGGTTTTCCATATTGTATTTACGTGTGTTACTTTGTACACTGGAGGGCGATTGAATCAATTAGCGACTAAAGTGGGCCCAGTTACACACGACGGACGGTCACTAATGTACTAAGGTTCTGACCCCATACCGACGCAAACATCTGATACAAAAAATGCACATGTACTGCGCTGGAACCAACAAAGTGCAGGAAAAAAACGTGTGTGGCATCAACAACAATCATCAATGGCCATTCCAGGAACCTAAATTGGAGGTACCTACCATATACAAAGCCTATATTGGATTCCCATTGAAATCATCATCCAACATCGCTGGCTGTTGGGGCTGAAACTTTCTCGACTGCGCTGACACTCCGGCATGAACCCCTAGCCTACCCAAGGTGCAAACGCTAAGTGGATGTTCAATGATTCCTCCAGAATTTCCAGGCACATTCGTATTTTTGTTTGTTTGAAAATCAAGTACCCCAAAATCCATTTGTCGAGAATCCATTTCCCAATTTGCCATCAATTGAGGATACATGTTCCTACGTGTTCAGACCAATTTCAGACCTATATCCTCAATATTTCCCAATGATCCCCCAACAATTATCCCAATGATCCCCAGTCACTGACGGCCGCCCTGCCATTGCCATAAGGGGTTGGTTGCGATTAGTTTCCACTGCCAGTGGCTATTTTCAGAATCATCCAGTATCAATTTGGGATGCATGATTCATCCAGTTCATCTCCATTGACCCTTAGTGCTAAGCTGCTATTGTATTGTTTCCCCCTTTGTTCCTTTTTTTTCCTCATCGTTGATGGTCAACCCCCATAGCATTTTAGATACTGTACCCTCTGGTTAATTAACCTAGCTATTGGACATCACCATTTTTAGTATAGTCAATCATCATAGAACAGATCTATAAATGGGCAATGTTCGTCCCTTTTCACTAGCAAACCTGTTATATAAATCACCAAATACCCATGACCAGCCAGCAGTTTCAGCCAGGCACCAGCAAATGTTGCCCAGTTTATACAAGGCCTCTTCCAGAAGCCAACACAAGGCCAGGGCGCTAAAGAAGCTGCCTAGGGGTGCAATGGATCCGAAAAAATTGTGGATATTCGAACATCGAAAAATGGTGGAATTCACATGGGGACAATTGTGATTCTCATGAGGTGTTCATGGATTTTAGGATCCGAAAAATTGGTGTTTGATGGCGATTTAACCATCAAAATTATGGATTTAATATGGCTGTGCCTCAACAAGACGGGTATCTGTGTGGATCACCTGCGCTTTGGTACGGATCGGGGGTATGGATTGCCTGTGGGTTTGAAGCATCGCCCCGAAGCATCGCAAAACCCTGGAAATATGTGACAGAACTCAAAGGTGATTTAGGCAATGAAAAGTTAGGCATGAATCATAAAGCTATAACATATTAAAAAATGATATCAAATGTAAATAACATCAAATCTGATGAATCATGATGAATCACTTCCAGCTGGTCAAGTTATCTTCGGTCACTTGACACACCAGCTGGAGATGGTCGTCCGGCACCGGTGGATCGGTGGATCGGCGGAAATTTTCGGCCGCAACATTCCATGTTTCATTGGTAGATATCTGGGGTAGATATCTGTGGTAGATATCTGTAGATGTTTCATAGTGTTCTATTGGTACAGTAGATATCTGTGCTTGATTTACTGCCAGGAATTCCAAACCTGTTTTAGGTCAACTGATTGGGAGTTTCAACCCCCGTGGCACATCCAACCGACCAGTCAAACCACAATCAATCTTGCACCACTGTCAAGTGATCATTGCCAGGGACCATACCAAACCCAAAAAAACAGAAAGAGAACATGCTGCTGAGACAATGGTATATTTCTGTTGTTCTTTTTGCCGGGGTAGCATCATCTACTACATCTACTACAAGTTTCCGGATCCATCTCCCAAATAAAACCCAAGACACTGGGTGGATTGTAATGGTGCAACATCCTCTGCCTGCCAGCAACTCTTGAGAGGGATGGGATTGATTTAATTGATTTTAATGGCAACCCACTTTTAAAGCTGATCGTACCCTCTGGTAAAATAACATAGCTATTGGAAATTGCCAATTATAGTGGATTTACCCCCCAAAAAATGGTGATTTTCCATGGTTATGTTAGTTTACCAGAGGGTAATTGCAACCCAATTTTAACGCTGATTGTAAGTCTGGGCTCAAGGATTTTTCCTCTTGGTCGTTTCGGGTCGCTATACACATCAACGATCCAAACTGGTTGCGGATCTACTGACAGCCACATGTTGCATAGAGACCCTGATCGCTTGATAGCAGCCATTTCAGGTTTCACCAGCATAGATTGCTGGATGCAGTCAGGCGGCTATCTCTCCCGAAACAAATAATGCCCGTGAATGCATGCCAATCGCATTCGTCAACTGGGATGATCATGATATAAAAGCAGCAGTCGTGTTGAAACATCTCATGGCTCGAAATGAAATGACATTCTTTGGGCCCCAAGTTTTCGCATATTACCAGCGCCGAGTGGCGGTAGAAAGGCTTGCAACATGCTCAACTCGCAGAGCAAATTCCAAAAGGCCTCAAACAAAACGGAGATTTGCTAAGTATGACCGCCAACATGTTTTTACCTACCAGTAGATACGATAAGACGTTTGGTTTTTACCTACTATAGTAGATATGATAAACATGTTTGAAAACATCTTCGATCTGGTTCAACTTATCACCATAGGCTTCCACCAGTTTTACATCAGCGGCATCAGCGGATCCAGCAACTCCAGGAAAATGGTGACAGAACTGGTTACTGCTGCAACTATCAGCCATGGATGTGATGATTCATGAACAAGCATAACAAGCATAATCAATGTCACATGTTGTTGCTGCTCCTGCTGGCCCCAACGCTGAAAAAAAACAGTAGTGGAACAAACACTCCTGGACATGTAGAGAACATGCTGGGCCAAAAGAATGACAGCCCACCCCTGGATATCATGAAACAGCATCTTCCAAATCTATTTGGCCAGGTTCAGAATGATGTTTTTCTGTGCTGAACCTGCTCTGGTCGGTGGCTTCATCGATTGGAATATTCATACTGACTAGGAGAAACAACTTATATAAACATGTTGGAAATCACTTTTTGTCAGTCCACATCCAACTGTTGGTCAGGATGTTTAAAACCACCAAACAGTTTTAGTAGCTACATGTGCCGTTTTCTGGGGAACATGCCCATGGATTGTTGTAGAAAATGAGATATTGCATGTGTTGTCTCAAACAGCCTTCCTTTGTGAGCCATGGAAGAAATACCACTCTCCCATCCCATTTTTTCTGGTTGGTGAATAGGTATACCATGGTATACCTATCATAGTTTATGACAATCACCAATAAACACAACATCAACAAGGTAGGTGAATACAGTACACCACCCTGAAACAAACCATTAACAATTTCCATTGTTGATGGTTCAGTTATAAATCCCTGTTGATGTTGGCCATCCGCCAGCTGCAAACCAGTGGCCAAAGGCTCCTGCGGCAAGCTTGGGGGGGGGGTTCTGGAAACTCTTCTTGACTATGATATGATTGCGATTATCAAGGTGATTACTTGCATATAATTATATATTCTTATTCTCATCATGAAAATGTCACTTGAATGATGTATGATGATCTTATATAACTTATATATCTTATGTACCCTCTGCTAAACTAACATAACTATGGAAAATCACCATTTTTAATGGGAAAATCAACTATAAATGGCAATTTTCAATAGCAACCGACAGCAACCCCCAAAAAGAATCCAGTGATGTGATCTCCTTGGGTCCCAATAGCTGTGAGTTCAGCAACGTCCAGGACAAGGCCAACCTAAAAAGGCGAGGCACCGTGGTGCTTTGGCCTGGTGAAATTCCCCAATCTTTGAAGAATTCTATGGAAATTATAGACAATTGGGATTTTAACCACCAAAAAAAACGTCAAACAAATCATGAACAATCATGAACATATGGGAAATTCTATGGACACTTGGGATTTTGCTGGGATCTTTAATGGGCTTGACCAACAAAAATGAGGATTGAACCTGCAAACAATGATGCTTTATTATTTGTGAATTCATATAATCCCCCGTTCATATTAAACACCCCGCAGAAACCATGGTGGATGTAGGGGATGAAATCACATATGACTGGGACCACAGAATGGTATGGCTTTCCCCTGCTAAGTTTGTTGAACTTCCAGTGGTAAAAATCCATGTGCCGCAAGAACACTCAAGAACCACTTTGTGTATGGTAGTGTGAGGCTATCCTATATAACATCTGAGGGATCATGTGTCCAAACACATCCAAATACCAGATTGCCGCAGGAAAGGCAGATTTGTTTAACGGGAAACAGAGGAGGTGTCCATTCGATTGTGATGCAAAGTGAAAAGAAGTGAAAACACCGCAAACTATATATGTTGGAATCTGTTCAAAGTGTGTAATCATCCCCCAGTTCTATATATGTTCTATATATGTATAAGCTATATATGTTCTAAGATTTATGGCATAAGCCATGTATAAACCATCCCCCAGTCACGGTTTCTCATCCCGAGGCCAAGCTGCAAGTACAAGGGATACCTTGGTACAACGGATCTCGACCATGAAACCAACTGTTGGTCGAATGGAGAACTGATGGAGAAACACAAAACACGACAATAAAGTCGACAAGAATGCTAAATCGAGAAACTAAGTGGAGAAACTAGGAAGAATTAAAGAACAGGAATGTGGAATGTAAGCACTCACCAGATCTTGAAACAACGCGAGGAAGATGAATAAACCATATAACACCACTTTTCATCACCCTTCTTCGTAACACAACATAGCTGTGGAGTTCACAAATCTGGAAACTACCCAGCGATCGTGTCCCTAGTCTGCTTGGATGATTCCACTCCTTTACAACAACTACGAGGTTGGAATCAATAGTGCAATCAAGTACTAAGTGGTTGTTTTCAAGTCACTCTTTCTTCTCTTTTTTCCAAGATCCAGATGTTTCCACTATGTCTTTGAAACCACGACCCCACGTTGCTCCCTGACACCAAGCGGCACCAGCGCGAAATGCCGCAAGAAGCTATCCCATTTGGGCACCCAACTGGTCCCCACACGCTTCTCCAACTTCACATAAGCGCTGCCCAGCCTCACACAGTGGTGTGTAATGATATTATATAATATATACGTTATATACTATATGTACTGTATATAATATACTAATATATATATATACATGATTATACATGATTATATATGTATGCGTGTGTGGTATGAAGAAAATACAAAATTATGAAATATGACACATTATTTCAAACCAAGAAAATGTTTTCTGGCTGATGGCCTCAAACTACGGGAAAACATATTAGTGCTTGGGGATGATCATCTCCAATCTGGTTGAACATCATAAGGAAAAAAACACTAGTCAGGCAACAGTTTATTCTGGCAGGGGATATTTTTTGACCATACCCACATGACCCAAATGACCACAATATCTCGAGCCAGCCAGTCCAGTGTTTATACAACTGTTTTGATTGTCACCATGTTTGTCATTATTGTCACTATTCTCATCATAATCTGGTTAGTGGCTTCAACCCCTCTGAAAAATATTAGTCAATTGGGATCATTATTCCCAATATATGGAAAGTCATAAAAGTCATGTTCCAAACCACCAACCAGTAATGATAATCGATATTGTTTGAAGCTTCCATCAACAGCTTCCCAATTCTTTCAAATCCTCACATCGGACCATCCAGTCATCCCAACCAATAGACATGTGGGGTGCCATGAACAAATGCTTCTGCACCACATCCCAAAGAAACATCTGGCTGGTTGGTCAGTCTTCAAATCTATCATATCCTATGGTTGATATATTTCAATATATTTCATATGATCCCCATGACTCCAGCTAGTACAGCTTATGACCCCCCGGCCCGCTTTAAAGCCGCCCTCGGCCAGTCACCCGGTGAGGATGAAGCACATGGAAAACCATGAGGCGCCCCATTGATTGAAGCCCGCGCACCAGGCTGGGCCATAGGAATACATCACCTCGTGGCTGGTCGGGCGGTTTCCAATGGGCGATCCCCAAAATGTATGGTGTATGTGGTGTATAATGGAAAGTCCCATTAAAATGGATGAATGGATGATTTAGGGGTTCCCCCATTTTAAGAAAAACCTCCGTATGAATGTTCACATGATTTTCCGTTGTTTTCCTCCATGTTCCTTTGGTTGGAATAGGGGCCATTGTTCAGCATCAAGAAGGAAGCAACTGCCGTGCTTAGTCACTGACTGAAGCCATCAAACTGTCAGGGAACCTGAAAATGACAAGTTCCACGGCTATGACATGCCATGACCAAGGTCCTTTCGTCCAAACGGCATGTTTGCACCCAAAAAAATCACAAAACATTTAGAATCCTTGTCATGACCACTGTCAATTCCCTATAACGACAAGACTGTTAACCCTGTCTAAAAAGGTTCATATAGCAATAGTAAGTGATAACTTACTGCAAAGCAAATGATTTCCATCTCACTCACAGGTTGGACATTTTCTGCCACCTGAAGCTGTGGTGCCCAGGTAGCCTCCCTGAATAGGGCCAACCCCAAAAAGATAGAAACATATTTCAGTATATTCTGTCATATTTCCAGGATGGTATGGATGCTGTCATCAAAAAAATCAAACTCTCCAACTTTTCATAGAACCAAATTATCAATTTTATCATTAAGTTTGCATATGAACCCCTATTAACATCCATGGAAATTCAATGGGAATTATAGTGATATATATATATAAATATATAACCCATTATATAACTATAGTGATATAATTTAAGCCCAAGGTGATTTTACAACTCTTCTATCTATCTTTCTCTCTCTCTCTCTCTGTTTTCGTCCACTGGGATCCACCGAAATCCCAATTGAGGTGGTGATCACCACCCAGTTTTCAGTTGACATATAAAAAAGTAGGTTAACGGTGAACTCATTACGGTTTTCTGATGAGTATAACTGTAATAATATTTCTATAATATCTATAGTTAATTTTCATGGATGTTAATAGGTTCATATGCCAACTTAATGATAATATCACTATGATACTATAGTTGTCTATAGTTATATATAATGGATTATAATGGGGGTTAAAAGGTTTATACACCAATAACTACGGGGAACCCACCTTGTAACAACCCTGGCCCCCGGCCCAACCAGGGGACTAAGTGCACTGCCCCCACGAGTCGAATGAAGGCCAAGGCGGTGAGTTCCTTCTGTGGCTCCAACCTGTGGATCTCAATGTGCACACACATTTGAATAATATCTGTGTCCTTGTATATATATATATACATACACATACACACACATACATATATATAATTATACACCCAAATAAATAAATATATATAATTAAATATATATATATATATATCCACCAACTATATATATATATATGTAAATATGTACCTTAAATTGAATTCAGTGTTTTTTTTTTCCTGGGGGTTTACGAGGTAACATGGAGTCAAATCCAAGAGAGGCTGACCACGTTCTCCCGCATCATCCCGCTATGATCAACCACTTCGATATGTCTGCCATTAAACCCAATTGTTCTCCCAGTTAAATTCACCAACTTTGCGTTCACGAACTGCAGCACGACCTTGCACTTAGCGTTTTCGTTTTTAGTTCCGGAGTAACTCCTCCTCAAAATTGGTATAACAACCCGGACAACCCCGCAATTTTTTTTTAGACATATTCTAATCCCTTCCAATATCAAACACCCAGAATCTATCAGAATCTTGGCTTTGCCGCCCCTTTGGGGCACGTATCCACCACTGGGTTGGCCGCACGCTTGCCGCAAGGGGTCATGCGCGGAACTCATCGCGTGGCAATCGTCCTGGGTTGAAATTGATGTTCAGCAGTGGGGAAGAGCAGGGTGGAAATGCTCCGCAAATGGGGCTATTTATATATTATATTTTTTCGTATGCAATTATTTATATATATATATATGGATTCTGGAAAATAGGAAAACAAAAAATGGATGGTTTATTTGGGGAAAATCCGATTAAAATGGATGATTTGGAGGTACCACCATTTATAGAACCCCCCATTTATATATATATAACGGTCCATTATAATTTAAATGAGGGTAAATAATAATACTGGGAACTTACAGTGGATGATTCAAGCATCTTTGGGGATTTATGGAAATATAATAGGAAATCTATGGAAATCTTGATAAATAGTGGGAATGTAAGGGAATGTAACTGGATTTTCAAACCATAATGAGGCTGTAATGGGGATATCATAGGGACTTAATGGGGTTATAGGTTTCAATGTGGGTGTTGTACTTGGTGTTTCATCCCAGTTAGTAAGTGGGTAAGCCCACCCTAGTTTCAATTGGACATTTGACATTGCCCGTACTCATCGTACTTACAACCCGCTTACTAGCTGGGGTGAGGCACCAAGAATGTATGTATGTATCTATATAATACAAAGGGTGATACAATCAACAACCAGTATCATACTATAGGATTACATTCATTTAAGTTCCTTCTCGGGACACCGCGGATCACCGCGGTAAACCCCAATGTAACTTGCCACTATCACTCCGGTGATTTGAACATCATCTATGGAGGTTTCCTAAAATGGGTGTACCCCAACATCATCCATTTTAGATTGGGATTTTCCATGAAATACCCCCATTTTAGATATTTTAGGAAACCCCCATATGTTTGCCGGCATTGATGGCAACAAGTGGAGCAGCCAATGCCAGCCACAACGGACCAAGGAGCCATGACAATGTCAGCCACGTGGGAGAGGAATCGGCCTATGACCTCAGGGCGAAGGTGATGGTGTCCAAGAACCTAGCCTTGGTTTTCATTTTGAAAAACGTGATCTGTATCTCCGGCTGGGGAAATGCATAATCAAAACTAAACATATAGAAACATATTGAAAACACATATTCCCCAATCTGAAATAGAAATTGGTGATTTGGGGATGGTTCTCGTTTCAGTTGCACACCATCATCTGGTGACGTTGTGAGCTCATTGTAAGTCATCCGTTGTCCATTGACATTCCCCAATGGTCATGGGCAGTGACCTCGGAACGAAATCCGATGCAACTGTCCAACCGCTGTCCACATCAAATGCGGGAAAAAAAGAAACAAACATGCTATGGCCGTGCTTTAGCAATTTGGTGCTATATCAAGTTACCCTAGGGTAAATGTTGGCGATTTGGAAGATCCACTATTTGTAGATCATTTTCCCAAGGAAGCCATGGGTCTTCCACATCTATGTTAGTTTACACTAGGGATCCTGGGGTATCTACTAGTCTGCCACCACAATTCTTCGGAACTTGTACCATGACTCCTGGTTTCCTCGGTTTCCTGCGATCCAGGACTAGAAGATACCAATAACTACGAGATGCAACGGGGAATATAACATGGGTGCCTCAAACTTGGGGTATACCGCCGCAAATCGGCAATTTCAAAAAGGAAAGGGGTAATTATATATAGTATTGTATAAGCGATATATGTTGGGTTGCCCTATACAGTATGTATATTCAAATATGCAACAAATACACACACGTCACATACATATTCATACATATACATACATATATATATAATATATATATTATAGTATATAATTATATTATATATATAATATTTAGACCAGGTAGACCAACCAATATCATCCAATATCATCACCGTCCTTCTGGAAACGGCATGGCATCGCTTGGTTCCCTGCGTTTTTCTCCAAGCGACGTCAATCAGAATGCACATGAGGCTCACCAGCAATAGCATCGCCTGGATGCGGGCGCACTTGGAATGTGGTGAGTTTCATGTATATATATATATATGAATATATAGTATTATATGGTTATATATATATATATATATGGTTATATATATATATATGATTATATAGTATTATATGGTGATATATACATACATACATATGATTATATAGTATTATATGATTATATATATATGATTATATAGTATTATATGGTTATATATATATATATGATTATATAGTATTATATGGTTATATATATATATGATTATATAGTATTATATGGTTATATATATACATATGATTATATAGTATTATATGGTTATATATATATGATTATATAGTATTATACTTATATATAGTTATGATTATATAGTATTATATGGTTATATATATATATATACATATGATTATATAGTATTATAGGGTTATATATATATATGATTATATAGTATTATATGGTTATATAGTATTATATGGTTATATATATATACATATGATTATATAGTATTATATGATTATATATATATATATGATTATATAGTATTATATGGTTATATAATGTTATATATATGGTATAATTTATTTGAAGAATATAGATGAATATAGTATAATGTGACTGATGAGACTTAGAATATTGTTCATCTTGGATTATAGTTGTCATATTCTCACAATAACCTCATATATATTGGCATTGTCCTGTACTCAATGATGAGATATGTAAACATGATGGGACAATTGCATGAAACACCACTATCTTCAAGAGGAAGCTCATCTACAAACGAGAGACAGGCGTGGACATGATAGATTCTAAAGGGGCAGCTGTGCAAATACTCAAAGTTACTGACTGGGATTATGACCAGTTTTCCGAGGAACCACGAGCATTGGTGGGTATTACAGTCTGGTGAAGGCGGGTGAATTGTTTTTCTCAACAATTGACAGCTGTTTTTGTTGTTTCCTTCTTAGTTTCCACTGACGTAACAAACCTCTTCTGCCAACGTTTCCGCAAAGCTTGCGCAGATGACTTATGTCTTCATATATCGCTTCCACGAGTTTCTGCGTTGGTAAGTTTGGATGATTTGCTTCCGCGACCTAGGCATGGAGGATGTTTTTCTATAGAATGTGGAGCCTTTAGTTGTGTAAACTTTGGGTTTTACAGGCAAGCTGGCGCACTTCTTTTCTCCTAGAGCTGGCAAGCTCGTTTTAAGCCGGCATGTTTTTTTGCGGAAGTTGACGACGAATCAAACGAATCATCCGTGTCATTGCCGGCATCTTGTCTTCCAAGCTTTTCGGAGGGTCAGGTTGGGATTAGAATGCATCTTCTGGGCAGAAAGAACAAGAGTGATGTCATTTTGACCGTGGCACACGGTTGATGGGTTACGCCACACTCGAATTCAGACAGGACCAAACTGATAAAGTTTCCAAAAAGAAAGTGTCACTGTCGAGACCCGAGTGTTGGTGAATATGTAAGCTTTTTTCAGGGGTATATTGCATATCAAATATCAATGTCAAGCGATGCTCGTTATTTCTCTCTCCCCATTGCCATCTGTCATTGTTCATCACCATTTAAGGTGAGATTGTTGAAAAATCGCTGACACGCTTGAATTGCACCAAGGGACCAAGACCATCATACGCGACGTTGTCGAGAAACCTCGGGCGCAGGCGGCGCAGGGAGATGGGATGGCAGCCATGGGGGCAAAAATCTGGTGGAAAGCCTCAGTGTCAAATCAAACGGTAACCAGGGCAATAGATCTATCGTTTCAGGGCTAGATCCACATACCTGTTGAAAACAGTAGGTACGTGTACAGTAGATACAACTTGATACAACGAAAAAATGAGTGTTTAATTTCTTTGTGGGGACACTATGCTTCCTCTGTTCATCGCTTGAAATCCGCCAACTATATAACCAAGGAAGGTTTTAAGAAACGCCTGAAAGGACACATCACTGCAGGAAACCGGCAAGTAAAGCCTTGGTTTGTGGATTAGTCATCAATTTCAGTAGTCTTAGTTACCACAGTAGTTGGAGTCATCAATTGAGGGCATCTTCCCAGGTAGAAGCAAACATAACAAACATATACAAACATGCAAATCAATGATTCGAAATTCCAAATCAACCGTTGTTTAATATTGTTTACACATTTTCTGTAGCACAAGTATGGCTGTTGCGGCACCTGCAGCTCCACCTTCTTCTCGGCATTCAGAATACGATCTGTGTCGAAGCCCTTCTGCGTCCAAAATCTTCCAAACGGACAATGGCAAAAATTTAGCACGCACAGCAACAGTCTGCCTGTGTACCTCCTTCTCGACCAACGTGTCAAGTAGCAGCCCAGCACACCAGCCTGCTAAAATACAATGGTCGGGAATAGCAAATTGGTACTGTTCCAGAGCAACCATCTTTCAAATTCACGTTTGTCGTGGGGATTTAAAACCCCCGCAAAGGCCACCCAAATAATGAATGGTTAATCCGATTAATCACCTCTTATCAGATCTTATTAGATTTTTTTGGTGGTTCTTGATGGTTCGATTCATAAACCCCAGCATTCTAATTAGGCAGGGGTCACCTGACCGTTGGCTGAATCCCAGTTAGAAACAATGCCTCCAGCCTTTCAAGTGTCAAGCGCACCAAGGGACTGGTTTTGATACGTTCAGGCACTATTGCATCCACATCTCCTTCAGCGGAATTCTGGAGTGAAATGGAATGAACTGTGGAGGCTGAAAACCAATGGGGTGGGCTGCGGGAATCCCATTGCAGGATTCACCAATCTGAAATGGAACTGATTTCGGGTATTTACACCTATTCCCAACCATTTCTAATGACCTTCTGGTGAGAACATTCTAATTTAGCCAAACAACTGTCCGGTTTCCATCCCTTGCCAAATGATGCTATTGGTACATAGTAGTTTGGATGTGGAAAACTTCTTCGATCCATCTTTAACCAGTTGATTTAAGATTTTTCAGGGGCGGGTGATACCCTCCCTCCACTTTCTGATGCTAAACATCGGATCCTCGTGTCCGAAACCTCTCCCCAATCTCGCGGACCATCTTCCCAAACATCTACAGATGGGGACAAATTACCATCCTACAAATTTTGGTTAAATCCTACAAATTTACAATCTAAATCCCACTGAAATCACCGCCGGATCCAAATCTTCCACGGCACGGATCCTGATCAAAAATAAAGGGCTTTCCCCGCCAGAGCGCTGTAAATCATCCGATAAGATATCCCAAATTGTGTTAGTTTTATGCCTCCATTCTATCCCCAGTGCACTTTCTTGGTTCAAGCCATATCTATCTGTCCGGATAAATTGATTTCAAGCACTCACCAAACTGAAAAATGGGATTCATTCCAGTGATGTCGCGGTGATCCCGTTATCATTGATTATTGCCCCCATATTCTTCATGTATACATAGTATATCAGCATTATATCCCATTATATCCCATTACATCATCCCAGCATTATATCCCATTATATCATGTATATATCATGTATAAATGATGTACAACCACGTTGCTGACTGCAAATCACCATTCGCGGGGTCCTAGTGGATTGTTGTGCGATGTAGCCTGGCTGATTTCGCAAGGGGGGAAACCCAGGCTAGCATCCTAGGGGCTCATTATTATAGGGGGTTAGGAGATGTATATAATCAACCAAACATGCGAAATTCTGTTGACAACTTGGATTTTTATAAGTTGTTAGTCGACTTAACCATCTAAAACGGTGAAACATCGCAATTCAACCCATGAATAACGAGGTTGTTGGTGGTTTTTTAGCCTTGAATAGACCCTAACTTCGGAGGGGTCACCTTTGGGAAGTTTGCTTGGAACGAGTAGTTTGTGTGTGAAATCGTATAATGTCAACCCTGGATTAATAAACCCCAAACGATTGTTAAATGGGAGGGTGCCATAAAAAAGTATCATATTATGACTATTGGAAGGGTACCCCCCCTAATTAATAAACCAGTGTTTATTAATCCGGGGTTGACATTATACATGGGATATGTCAGATACTCGTATTCTCATGATTGAATCATAATTTTGGTCAATTACTTTAGCTCATGTTGTTGATGGTTGCATCAAGTTGTATCCCCAATGATCCACCATATTTTGATAGTTCAATCCATCTTTTTCCGCATGTTTGATGGTTACATTATGTTACATACCTATCTCTATCTATTTTTCATGATATCTGATGGTACAATTCCCCCATTGTTCAGCATTCTTCTCCCGTGTTCACAAGTCTCCGCGCTGTGGCCCGGACCAGCGCGGGCACTTCCAAGGTAACACTGCTCAACTGCACGTTGCTCAGGTGCTGCAACAGCGCATGACCTTGGAAGTTGACACAGTCGCCAAGTGGGAAACCGATTTCGGCATGGTGACTTTTCCAAAACTAAATCTGTTGATTTATAATTTCAATTTGCTTGTACTTTCTTTTACATGAAATTTCCTGTGGTTGAAAGTGTTCAACTCATCGTTTGTTTCTTATGATATATATATATATATATATTATACACAGCATTTGTTTACACATTTGGAGACGATCGATCGTCTGGTGCCTTGAAAACCCCGCTGACAACTAGCCCCTTAAGATCAACAGCAACAGATTGGTGCTTCAGGGATCTTTCAAAAATATCGTTGAAAACTTAACTGGTTGGTGGTTTCAACAGTTTCAACCCCTCTGAAAAATATTAGTCAGTTGGGGTTATTGTTCCCAATATATGGAACAATACAAGTCATGTTCCAAACCACCAACCAGTTACATGATGAAGTTTTAAGTTCAGAAAAAAAAACATGACCCATGATGGTTTCATGTTTCACCATGTTTCAACAATTTCCCATGTCAATGTCTACTGTTGAAAACTTCGAAATTAAAACCGAAAACCACCAGGCCAATAAGATTAAAATGGTGCCCTGGGATATGCTGAAACATGAGCACCTAGCCGCTAGCCTAGGTCGAAGGTCAACCCTAGTGTGAATTTCCACCTAAAATGGTACCCTCCACATACAAGAAAAAAGAGTACTCAGCCAGGATTTCTGGGAATGTGTTGAATATCAGTGGGATTGGATACCAGCTTAAAAACAGTTGAGTGAAGAAAAGTGCCATTCGCAATATTTGAAAAAACGCCCCTCGACCTATTGCAAAGAAGGGCCCCTAAAAGTAACCCGGATACATGTGGATACCCACATCCACAACTTGGACGCGCGTCCCAGCGGGGGCTGTGGATACTGACTCTTTTTTTAAACCGAGTTGTGCATGGTAAATTCCTATTTACAAATATGGGCTATATGTTTAGGTTTGTCTGAAAATAGGGTACCCCAAAAAATGACAGTCATCATCATCCTATCTAAATCATCATAGGAGGGGAGTATATACACCATTTTCAGACAAACCCACGTGGGTTGTGAACAAATGTGTTCAATGGGTTGTTCACCACTTATTCAGTTATAGTTACTATAACCCAACAAAAAATGTAGCTCATAGTAGGAATATGTAGAAATTGTGCTGGTTTATTATAGGTTACAGTTTTGGTTGGTAAAATCAATCACTCACAACCGAGTAATTTATGGCTTATCATTGTTAAGTGGAAATCTATTACAACCTGAAAACAACAAAACTGCCACAAGATCCAAACATTATAGCCCATTACTTATTCCCAATTGGGCCATTAAAAGAAAAACACTATGTATCCCATCTCACTATACTAGTTGATTGATAGGTTTCCCTACCTATATTAATCCCCAATCAGCAGGTAGTGTAACTCCTTTCAATTACCAACCAACCATCATGTTTCACATCTTATATCCACATGTTCCATGGTTCAAACCCATGTATATATATATCCTTCAGAAATAAAAAACAACAATTATATTGAATAACCAGGCTATAATCCCTTTTTCCTATTACTAAATCTCCCCTAAACCAAACAAGATAGGATTGGTTTATTGGTTTGGCACTTCCGTTTTTTTTCGTTGGGCACAATTGGATTGTTAATTGATGGCTTAAGCTAATTGATAGGTTTCCGATCTCCAATAGGATACCATTGGAACAACAAACCTCTGAGGCCAGCCGCTCTTCACCGGCTCCGAGATCGGCGAAACTTCCGGCCGATCTGCAGAGACATACCTGGGACTGGGATCTCAATGGGATCTGGGATTTATTGTGATTTCATGGGGTTTAATGGTGTTTAGTGGTATTTAATGGTGTTTAGTGGAATTTAATGGTGCTTTTCATGGCGTTGAATGCGATTTTAGTTGGATTTAGCAATCAACAATGTGAATTCGAATCCATCTCCCGTCCGATGTCAATGTCATCAAACGACATGGCTAGCTGGAAAATCACCTATCAATGGATACAAATGGATATTTTCGACCAGCCATGCTTGAGTACCAAACAGTATACGAATCATAAACACAAAGAAGGATAGGACCTTGTTCCAACATTTGAAGTATTTTAATTCTAGAATTTATTCAACTCTCTTTGACACAAAGGAAAAAACGTGTATATACGTGTGTATACAATATATATATAGGGATCATCAGCAAAATTGAATGCAACTTAAAGACACCGCAATTATAATTCATACTTAAAACATCTGAAAACATCTTTGAACCATCAACCAACCGAAAAAGCAAATGCCGAAGGATATTAATTTGGGGTGAACACAACCTAGGTTGTAACTATGTAGTGCCAAACCTTCAAGAAAGGGAACATTCAAGAAGATGGGACATACGGTATACCCCACTGATTGCCATTATTAGGGAAAATGATCTGCGAAACCATCTTTACTGCTGGTCATGTTGGTTGAAAATTTGGGATCATCTGGGACCAGCTTCCCAGGTTACGATAGGTTACTGGGTCCCTGGGTGGTTCCATTCCAAACTATCAAACATATGTGACAAAGCGAATTACCCAGAAAAGCTATGGAGTAATTGAATGAAATTGGAAAAGGATGACTTTGAACGACAAGAAATGAAGCATGCAATACCTTGACCCATCTGTTTTGGGCCGCTTCCACTGTTGCTTCCGATTTAAGCTATGTAAATTTCATGTTCTGATCATTCCACTGGTTGGTGGTATACCTACCCCTCTGAAAAATATTAGTCAGTTGGGATGATTTTTCCCAACATATGGAAAAATAAACAATGTTCCAAACCACCAACCAGTTATCTATGCATTATATTGGAGTCTAATTCGGACAAATCCATATCTTCGAGCGAGGCAGGGAGGTGTCCCAGTGCATCAAAAAGCAGTGCAAAAAACTGCAATCTCAGTCGCCAAAGGAAGGGAAGACACCACCAACGAGGCATCTTAGAAGGCTTGTAGCTGCCCACGCGGCGGTCAAGTCTTTCTGTTGTTTTTTTTGTTGACGGAAATCATGCATTTGTTCCTCTTAAAATCCAGCTTGTTGTTTCATATGTTCTGAGAGTTTTAGGTGTTTAAAATCCGCATGCCCAAGAGATTTTTTTGATCAGTGAATGGAACAGAAAGTCACCATGAAACACGAAACTTTCACTCACAAAAAAAACAAATGCTTCGCTAATCTGCCACTTTGGGCACGGTAAGGTGGGTCCCTCCGGGGACTTGGAGCCAGGAGTCACAAGTTATGATGGCAATGATATTGAATTTCCTATGGCAACGATATTGAAGTATATATGTACATGATATACTCAACACATCAACATGTATGAATTGATTGAAGTTTTTACATTCTCCAAAAACAACATAAAGCACATATTTCAGCATAGTGATTTTGGCATGGGTGTTTTTCAGAGTGAGCTGTATCACGCTGCAATAGTGCCCTCTCAATATCCAATACAATTATACATATATATACCCCAACATGCAACCCCTAATTACCACAAAAAAAAACGAATCTGGTACTGAATGGGGCGCCCGTATTGGTTTGAAAATCTTAGGGGAATGGGAATTACCAACGACCAACATTAACCAACATCTGTGCCTGCACCCCAGGAGTGCCACCACATCTGACACAATAGCCTCTAAACATCTGTAGGCAAAACAAGTTCCCAAGCAAACATTTGCATGGATCACACACTTGGATGATCCTTGGATGTGGAAGATCGTTGAATTTAACTCTGTTTGTAGCAACAAAGCCAAATGAGCCAACAAGTGTAAATCATCCGACTGGTCATTGTGGACACCAGTTGGCTGTCACCCTCGAAATTTCCCCTGAATCAACCATTTTTTTCTCCTGCCATTGTGCCATGTTGCTATCCCGATTGGCGGTTTCAAAACACCTCAACCATTTGAAGCCACCAATTGGCCATTCATTTTCAATCATTGGCTAATGGCCTTCCGATTTGCAGCCTGCACGAAGCTCACTCAACTTTATTTGAAGCCATGCAATTTTGAATATCATATATATATGTGTATATATATATATATATATATGTGTATATATATAAATGCATGTGTATGTGCGCACGTGTGTGTTATACCATATGAACCAATATTTCATATGTACATATACATTACTAGATGGGTATGGATCATATCCCTCACAAATACATGGATCAAGGGTATGGATCGCCTGTGGGTCCAGGTACGGGAGGACACGGGTTTTACTTAAGAATGATATGAAGGGAGAATGTTGTCACGTGAGATCGCTTATAGAAGAACCCAGAACTTCCATTCCTCCTTATTTAATTTAAGGAGTTTTTTTTTAAGGAATTCCACCTTAATCAAGGAGGAATTCCCTTAATTAAGGAGGATTTTTTCCTTAATTCAGGAATTCCACCTTAATTAAGGAGGAATTCTCCTTAATTAAGGCGTTTTTTTTTGAAATTTCCTCCTTATTTTTTTTAAGGAGGAATTTTGTTCACTGTTTTTAGATACATCTTTCACAGCATCATTGCATCAAGACCGACCTTTGGAGGTTGCTTCAAGGAGATGCAAGATCTCCTTTTGGTGTTTTGATTTCCTGCATGTAATGTTTGTGCATCGCATCTGCAGTTGATTTCTCAAGATGACTAGAGCTAAGAACACCGCTTCTGTTCAAGACCTTTGCAAATGTTTGAAAGCAGAGGTGGCTTGTTTGGATCCCGAGAAGTACTTGGATGTTGAAATTGATCAAGTTTGCAAGCATTATCGAAAATTTCTGGGCGTGATGTTCCAGAAAACAATTCGACCATCCAAAGAGTGCTTGAAGGAAGCTGCCTTGAAAGTCTTCAGACTTGGTGTCAAGAGCAGTTGAAAGCCATTGACAACCTTCGATCCTATGTCGCAGCCAGTGAAGATCTTGCTCCTGAGGACACTTCTCCTGAAAGCCTTTCGAAATCATTGCCTGCTGCCAAAGCATGGCTTGCTTCCAGCCAAGAGAAGCTGCAAGAAGCAAAAGCCAAGGTGAAAACTCACCAGGCATTGCTGTAGGAGCTGTTTGGCCCTTAGATTTTGGAAAGCGCATTTGGTGCAGTTGTCAATTTTGGAATGTGGAAATGCAGATAAAAATATCGCAGGGATCTGCTTGGAAGACGCGCAGATGGTAACTGCCGCTGGAAAAAGAGCCTGCTTCTAAGCTGATGTACAAGACTCAAGGAGGTGTAAGATCTCCTTTACTGTTGCCCTGTTTCAAAGCATTGGCCAAATTTAGCATTAACTAAATACAATGTGTAACTTCTTGTCTTCTGAGGTCTTATGAACTTTTATGTTGACATGTTTTTCCAGCTCAAGCCATGTTTCACAAGAGAAAGGTAGATTTGTCTACCCTTAGGGAACCTGACCAGAAGAGGTTTCGACACAATGTTTCCAATTTGTTTTTGACCAAGACTGTCTCTGCTAGAAGAGCCAATGAGCTCATGAAAGATGCACAAATAGCTGGAGCCACTGGTGTGAAAGATTTGGTCAAAGGTGCAGAGAAATCTGGCAGTGGTGAGAAGCAAGCCAATTGGGAAAAGAATTTGGCAAGGGATATGAAAAGAAAAATGTTGAAGAATTGCCTGTGGTTCAATGAATACATTGCATTGATCCCTTGCTACAATCCTGGAACACAAGCAGAAGAGATGAAGAAGATACCTTTTCTTTTGCCACATGAGATTCTTTTTGTCTTCTCGAAGCGCTCTGAGAAGAAAGACTTGCTGCAGACTGGTGGCATGTGTGAACTCAGCAAGAAACATTTGGCGAACATGCAAATGCAGTTCCAAGTTCGAGAAGCCATAGGACTTGGCCTTTGGATCGATGGCACACCTTACAATTATGACAGAAGTCAAACTTTGGAATGCATCTCATTGAATTTTCCTGGCTTACTTCCACCTAATGGTACTTTGCGAATCCCTTTGTGCTGTATTCCAAAGCACTGGTGCATCAAGGGAGTAACTTTGTCGAAGATGTTAGGAATTTTGTCTTGGTCTTTTATTCACTTAGCCAATTGCACTTGGCCTTCAGCAAGGCATGATGGCAGCTTTTGGCACCCAGGCGACAAAAAACGAAGCACATTCAATGGCAAGGCATTGCCTTTCACTGCTTTTTTACTTGAAGTGAGAGGTGATTGGGCCATGAGAAAAGAAGTTTTCCAATTTCCTGGATGGCGAGACAAACAAGGATGCTGCCATTTGTGCTTGTGCAAACCAATTGAAATTCGAAACTTTGAAAGCTGCAAGGCATTTGATCCTTTGGACCATTTCACTTTGTTGCAATCAATTTCCAATTCTGGCATTGACATCAATGAATTGTTTCAAACACCAGGACTGACAAACAAACAATTTCTTTTGGACTGGCTTCACATTGTGGACTTGGGCGTGGCAGCAGATTTTATGGGCAATGTTTTTCACCATTTAATTGCCTCTGGAAAACACTTGCCTGGCAACAATGTCAAAGAAAGGGTGAAAAGCTTGTTCCACAAAATTCAAAGCTACTACAAGACTGAAGGTGTGGAAAACAAGCTTCCTACTTTGACAGTCCTCATGATCAGAAAGAAAGCCAGTTCAAGTCCAAAACTTCGAGCCAAAGCTGCAGAAGCTCGAGGGTTGATTACTTTTGCAAAACAAATCTGCGATGAATTCTTGGATGATGACAATGTGCTTGAATATACAATCAAGATGGCTGCCACAGAACTGTGGCAATGTTATTCTTTCTTGTCCAAGAATCTATGGAATCACCGGTCAATGCTGCTGCATGGCAGAAAGTTTTTGCTGTTGTGCAAGAGCTTGGAAAACGAGACTGACCATACTTGGAAGATCAAACCAAAGCACCACAGCTTCTTAGATTTATTGCTCCAGAACTCTTGTCCATCAGACAGTTGGACATATCGAGACGAAGACTTTGGTGGCTTCCTAGCTCACTTAGGAGCTGTGAAAGGCGGAAGCCACAACCCTTATTCCATAGGCATGAGTGTTCTGCAAAGTTTTCGAGCACAAGTGATTCCAGAGCTGAAGTGAAAAGTTTTGCTGCCAGGATCTGGGATAAGGAGGTTTCAAGTCTCCTGCTGAAGGAGGTGCAAGATCTCCTTGCAATTGAAAATTTAAGGAGGAATTTTAAGGAGGAATTTTTGAAAAATTCCACCTTAATTTAAGGAGGAATTTTAAGGAGGAATTCCTTAAATAAGGAGGAATTCCTTAAATAAGGAGGAATGGAAGTTCTGGGAACAAGTGGGCCGCAACTGTTTTTCAGGACTTTCTCAGCCACTGTACAGATCGAAGGTACAACAACGAACAAACGTTTAACTTGCCAGACCTTGACAAACGAAAGCTCCTGCAATGTCTGGACATCCCTGCAAATCTCAGGCCTCGCGGCAACGCAGGAAGCCATGAAACACACGTCGCGCCCACTCTGCCAGAGCGCAGTTGAGAGCGCAGCTGGCAATGCTGCAAACTGGACGGCGGAAACCAAGCCCTTTCTTGGGCGATTGTCCGTGCAAAAGCATGTGGGTAATGCACCCATGAATCAACAGATTGGTGGTTTCAATCCCTAAGAAAAGGAACATGGATATATGATGCTGTATGTAGCTGCATAAGTCTGAGATACCTATCAATACTTGGGACCCATGCTTAACGACCAATATTGGCTGGCCATCTCACCCAACCTGGTAACCTGAACTCCATGACAGATATTGACTGTGATTGACATCCAAGCTAGGATGAAACAAATAAAACACATGTCAAAGCACCTAGCAAAGGGGCACACACACGTATATATATATATACATACATACATATACATACATGTTTGCATATGAAACAGCAAAAACGATACCACACATTCAGATCGTTATCCAGATGCAGCACAAAAAGCTCGCGCCCCGAGATTGAAGACACTCTTGGTCCCATTTTCTAAACTAAAAGCCAAGCTGTGCAGCTCACTCTGTAGCCACCTCCCAGAAAACCAACAAAACGGAACAGAACTCTGTGTCTTGCGGATTTTCATCTGCATAAGTTTGGGTTGACTGCTGTTTCTTTTTTCCCAAGCACATGTGGCCTATGGCGACTTTCACCTGGGCAGCTGCATCCCTAGGCCTAAAGAACCCCAAAAATAAATGGTATCATTTTGCCATGGTAGGGCTCAAATACCACCAAGTTTCAAAAATGATGAGTCACAACGGTACATCGACAAAAACACCATTTCTGTCTTTTGTGATCTTTTGTGGATCTTTTTGATTGGTTTACTTTCAACAACCTTCACTTGCAGTTCCTTCAAGGGCAACCAGTCAGAACTGCCCCAAGGGACAAGCTGCAACCGACGCAGCTGGCAGCAGCTGGCCTCAAATGATGGACCACACCGTGTTGAAAGCAGTGCCCAGTTTCTCTTCGCCAAGCGCCGCGATGTGTTGCAGGTAGTCCTCAGCATGGCGCATGGCAGCAGGGCGGAGGGGGACTTAGTGGCTGCGGTTTGATATGTTGAATGGCAATGGATTTTCAGTTGGACATACATACATATATAGATATATACATTATTATATATATATATATACACATACTATACTTGTGAACTTATCTTTGCTTAATATTAATGATTTAGAAAAGAACACGCACAAGGCGCACCCATGGGGCCATTCTTTCCCTGTCCAACTCAGCCCAACGAGAAGCGAACAACGATGCATCGGGCCAAGGCGCTTTAATATGCCGTTCCTGTTGGCGTGTGCCCACAGGGTTTGACAATGCCTAAATGCCTAAACATATGTTGCAGTGGCCAGCTTCAAATATCTCTGGAAAGAAAACAAAGGTAGAATTCGGACTGAATGACTGATATGTATGTATATATATATAATATGTGCACAGTTTTGCCCATTCTCCATTCATCAAGACCAAACACATTCAACCAAGCATTCACCGAAGTATACTGATGCACCATGATGAAGCAAGTGGGGGATGGATTGCCAACCTAGGGGCAAACAACCAAATGTGTTACAGCAATTATCTCGTACCCAGGCGGTGCAGTGATTATCCACTAATTACTATCCACAGAGTCCCCAACCGATGCGGCTCCGGCCCGCTTATCTTGGCTCCTAACCACCGGATGTGTGTGTGACCCAGATACGATCCCCTTTCTTGCACCTTCTCTTGCTCCTTTTCTATCTATCTACCCATCTATCTATCTAATCTATCTAATCTAATCTAATCCAATCCAATCCAATCCAATCAATCTATCTTTCTTTAGCTAACCCATAGAATCCATCTGGCTATTTCCCACCTGGATGGTGATATGCATGGCATTGACGAAGTCGCTGAAGGAGTTGCCCAGGAAGGCCCGGACCAAAAACACCGTCACCGCTTGCACGATGGCCTCGGTGTTTCAACAGCTGTTAATTAAATTATATATTATATGTATGCAATAGATGATGATGTTGGGTACGTGGGTTATGATAATTAGATAATATAGATAATTATGTTAATTCTATGTACATATATCAACAGCTGTTATGCTTATTCATGATTAGGGCCTTAAACGTTGATCACGCGGATCTAGTGCCTGCGAATTTCTACTGTCTTGAACTGGACAGTCTCAATCAAGCTCTAAATTTAAGGGGTTTAAACCGGTTGAACGGAAAAACCTTCGGGATATCAGAACTTTTTTGGGAAAGCAGTGGATGGTCAGGTTCCAGGCCTCTACTGCTGAGAATGTTGCTCACTTCGTCTTGATGTCCATACAGGCTGGTGTTGAGTCTGGGAATATGGAAATCATGGTGGAATATTGGGAATTACTCTCTGGTAAACTAACATAACTAGTGAAAACGGCCCACTTATAGTTGATTTACCCATTACAAATGGTGATGATGTTCAATAGCTATGTTAAATTACCTGTATCCAGCAAGCATGGTTACATTATCTGACCATTCACCAAGCTCTGCTTTGCCACGGTCATCTCCTAAACCAATGGACGCAACTGGTCACCCGATGGCTTCATCTAGTGAAATTGCATTCTACCAGGTTGTTTCTTCTGTATATCTTTGGGGACACCTGCGTGCAGTGATCATCAGGGAAAAAAACACTTATATATCTGCACCCAGAATCTCAAACGGGCACTGTGACAACACACACCCTGAATACACCATTAATTGCCCATAGTCTCAATGTTCAATATCTGATTTTCCTATATTCTTGCGCCAATGTTTCATCATATCGTTACATAAACCCCACATGTTCATACATTTTCACTATCAAATCCCACTTGTTGATGACCAATTCTCCAGTTGTTCATGGTTAAATGACTTCAAAATGCTTAAATCTCCTTGTTCTACCATATTAGTCTCAGAAATTGGTGACCAGCCTCAGTAAAGTTGATGACTCATCTTAATTGTTGGATCCATGTTTATGCATTTTTGCCTCCAAAACAATAGACATGTAATTCACAGTCAGTAAAGCAATGTCATACACCAGCCATTTAATGGTAAACTTGGGAGACGGTGGATCCTTCAATGGATTGGTTTAAGGGAAAATCTTAACCGGAAACCATCGATTTTCCCATCAAATATGGGGCTTTCCGGTTAAAATTTTCCCTTAAACCAATCCATTGATATCTCAAATGATATATGTGTCCCAGGATCCCATGAAATACCACCATAAAAATATCTAGATCCATATGGAGGTTTCCTAAAATGGGGTACCCCTAAATCATCCATTTGGGTTGCCATCAGCGACCAAGCGACCACTTCCGCCATGGCTTTCACCGTCAGCATCACCACCTGCACCTTTTTCCCCAGAAACGCCACGCGTCTTTGGGAAACCCGTCGGGCCCCCGGGACTTCCCAAGGAAAGTGACGATTTTCATGAGGGAAATCTATATGTGCATGTTGTTTATGGATGTTTATGGCAAATAAATGGATGTCTGTGTAATTTTATGAGAAGCAATGTGCTGCAGTGGGATTTAATGAGATGTGAACTCTGATAAATGGGGTCAAACCCTCCAGTAGACTTGCATAGCTATGGAAATGGATGGGTTTCCCGTTTAATTATATACATGATCTTCGAATCCAGCGTTACCAGAAAGAACTCCATGGGTAAACCAGTTTTTTTGGGTACCGCCCAAGTCTTCAGAAACACCCATATCAAGATCTCTGATGTTTTTAAAGGCGGCAACCATGAAAAGTTTACCCATGGCGTCGCTTTGTCACCGGGAAACAGCATTTTCCGCATGATTCTTGAAGCTCTGCAGCTTGGGATGAAATTTACTTTAAGTCCCTTCCCAAAATTTAGGTACGTTTCTTCAATCTGCCTAAGGCAGGACCATCATATCGTCACGTTTGTTGAATTTGCGCCAATTTTGCACTTTTTTGCACCGATTTGCGTTCGGTTTGCATATGCTTTGCATCACGTTTCCAACAGGGATGACGTGCAGAAAACCGAAAAATGCTCGAATCAACGATTTCTGCTTGGGACGTTTTTTTACATTACATAAAATAGGTTTACATGACGCAATGTAGATGACACAAGATCGATTTACGTATATATCGAACAGGCAGTGAGATACAAATTTACATCACGTTGGAGGTTCCTGGCATATCTACTTAGTTGGTTTCCCCACTTTCGAAGAATGTCCCTGTTATTTTGTACTAACTATTGGTTGATTTAGCCAATGCCTTACTTAATCTTATTACACAAATTTCTGAATTTAAATAGATTCTATTTGATTTAGCCACGTTGGGAGGTCCATCATTTATGTGCCACAAAAATCTCTATCGGCTGCCGTCTGAAATCCGATCTCGGATCTGCTCGATCTGAGCCTCAGCATCTTCCAAGTTGAAATCCTCCTAGCAAGACAAAGCGCCAAACGTGGAGCGTCTTACATTGGATGTTATGGATTGTTATGGTGGTATCTTGGGTGCGCACTCTAGAATAAATATGAATAAATAAATATATATATATATGTTACAACGTGCTGCCGCAGTCAGTTTGCAAAGTTGATTTCGTTCACTAGTTTTAGAATGTATAACTGTGTAACTAGCGTTTTTGATTGTTGCAACTACAGTTGGATGGGTGAACATAAACCAAATTGTAACCGGGGGGCACCACCTTGTAACAACATGGGCGGAATTGAATCATTAACAGAAAGTAATTGAGGGTTTTGGGGACTTGCTACACTTTTCAAACTTCTCAAAAACACAAAAGTTATAGGCATCCAAAACAAAGAAGCCGGACTGGGCATGATTCATTGTCTCTTGGCAAGAAAATGCAAATCATGTACCTGCCTAAGTCAGTTCAAATTCCTCTGTAGGACGCGCGAAATAGTTCCCCGCTTGCACACTAGGATGATACTATCTTACCAATGCTGTAAGCCCAAAAAGGGCAAAACCACATGCATTTAAACTATTGGTCACTACTTCTTGGATATAAATATCAGCTATTTTTTGAATAAACAATCACCACCTGAACGATAATGTCCTGCACCCCAAATGGTCAACTTGGTGGAGAGTCCTTGACCGAGTCACTAGTTTCCCGATATTAACTTGATTGGTGTGTTTCTAATTCCATGAAAATACACATATATATATATGTATATATATATATTATTATATATTAATATATGTTATTATATATGATATTAAATTATATATATACACATATAAATGTATTATAATCTACTATCTATATTATCCAGTCAATATAATTTGGAGCATCCCCATAAACATGGCACCTCTCAAAACCACGACATCACCAACCCCTAGCCCCGCTGTGTCATTGTGGCGGCACCTTGCCACTCTCCAGGTCTTCCTTGAGCCCCGGGTCTTTTTCCACGTTCACGTCTCCATCTTCACCTCGAAAGGCTGGGGGAAATGGCTGCCCCATTCAATATACCTGGTAAACTGACGTAGCTATAGAAAATTACAATTTTTAATGGGTAAATCAACTATTTTTATGGCAATTTTCAATAGCTATGTATATGTAAAATTACCCGAGGGTAGTGGTAAGGTTAGATGAGTTACGAAACTTACGAAGTTACTTGGTGATAGTAACCAGTGGACAGTGAAGGTTATTTTTTTTACGCCCTACAACCATAAAATCGGTGCAAACATGGATTACACATAGGGCTGTATGAGAAACACTCTTAAACCCACACACAACAATTTGAAACTACGCACGTTTTGGTATAAAGATGCAAAACATCAAAATGTATGTGTTATACGGTTATAATCTGTTATATGCATTAAAACTAAGGGACTCATAGTTATTCACACCACTTGCCGTGCAAACTCTGCTATCGCTGGAGCAGTTCTGAGCATTCTGCACGTCTCCTCGCCCACCTGAAGCGATCAACTCTGGATGACTCAGCCCATCAAGCTCTCTGGTGTCATTAATGGCATCATCCACGTCAACCAAAAAAAACGTGCCCGGAAATCAAACTACCCTCTGGTAAACTAACATAGCTATTGAACATGGCCATTTATAGTGGATTTACCCATTAAACATGGTGATTTTCCATAGTTACGTTAGTTTACCAGAGGGGGCCATCATATTACTCAACCCAGCTCTATTTCAAAACAATTGCAAATCTGAGTTCAGAGGCACTTTCGACCCAGTGATAGGGAGGATATGATTGCCCTATGCGCAATCATTGCGGCCCATTGCACCGCACTTGCTGGTGACATGTGTGCGTGTTTCTTGGTTCAAGCAACTTGAACCTATATGTATGTTATTGATTGTTATTGTATGTTGTACATATACCAACCAAGAAATTACAAAAAACTCTGTTAAACCGCAACCATAATCATCCCCTAGATATATATCATATCAGCCATTGGGACTAAAAACCATCCCAAATTGGCGGGTGCTTTGCCGTTGGGTCGTCCGAGATGCGATCACGTCCCAGCATTTCCGGGGACCTCAAGCGCCAGGCGGAGCGCTCGAACTTTGAGAAGTTCGAGCTGGTTGAATAATCGGGTTACTTATCAGATCTTACAAGCTACTACAGACAGGTTAGACGTTAGACTATGTTAGACTTTGAGAAATTCAAAGCCATCGTCAATTCATAAGTTTAACCCATCTGTAGTAACCCAAATAATACTGGTTGGTGGTATACCTACCCCTCTGAAAAATACTAGTCACTTGGGATGATGACATTCCCAATACATGGAAAGTCATAAAAACCATGTTCCAAACCAGCAATCAGAATATATCCAACTCTTCATCCATAGCATGGTTAAGCACCATAGCTATTGAAATTGACCATTTATAGTGAGTTTTCCCATTAAAAAATGTGATTTTCCATAGTTTTTTGTATGTTTTCCAGAGGGTTCCATCATATTACTCAACCCAGCTTCCAAACCACCAATCAGAATACATGTGTATATATATATATAGAAATGTGATGCAGAAAATCACCACAGCTCCCCCACAGCGCCAGTGGCTATGCTTCGTATGGCCCCATCCATCTGGGCGCTCCAGCTTTCGGGGAACATCTCCCCATCACTGAAATCCTCAGTTTCGACTGCATCGCCAGATTCTGATTGCGATTCCGTCGGCAAATCTCACACTAAATGAAGAAGATAGTTAGATTAGATTGGATTGGATTGGACATGATTG
>CAMXCT020001134.1:120000-150746 GCA_947184155.2 Cladocopium goreaui
CATTATGATTGGATGATTTACCATGATTTACCCATTGAAACTGGTGATTTTCTATGCCAAACTTCACCCAGAAACAGTCCAGATCTTTTTCGAACCACCGCGGCAATCGCCCAGCATCAGAATCCGACTCTCGTCGTCCTTCCATCCGCGCACGCCTACAGCTCTGAAAGCCCTGTGTACCAAAGAGGTAAAACTACGTCAAGTTCAAGTTGCACGCATCTTAGTCGATTGACACACTGTGTTTTAATTTATGCATATCGGTATGACAAATATACATGTATACCTGCATCTTCCACAGTATGCGTTCTTTTCGCCTTTTCAGGAACTTCTGCCTCTTTGGATTTAGGAAATACATATATATATATATGTATATACATATGTATATATATATATATACATATATGTGTGTGTATGTGTAAAAAATGTATAGATGCAAAAATATATATATATATATATAAATATAAATATGAAACATGTATATTCGTTTACGTTTAAGTGTGTACGTACATGCAAATAAAATCAAATAAATATGTAAATGAATATCTATATATATAATAAAAAAAATAAATAAATACATACATAAATATATAATTCAATACAAAAACAATCAACTAATTAATTAATCAATTAATATATATATATATATAACATATAAAACATATATATATATATATATATATGTATATGTACATACGTATGTATTATATGTATACATCAGGTATTGTATGTATATATATATATACATATATGTCAGTGTGCGTGTCTGTGCCAGGTAACCAGCTCGGATCAATAAAACACACATTGGAAAAATATCGGCTGATGGTTTGTTTCTACATCTTTATGCACATGATAAACCATGTACATATCACATATATCTATAGCCTTCACCCACTAACAGCGACCAGCAGAGCCAAAATATCTTTAGTAGATTTGAGTCTGGGCTTCCTGTCAAACTTCATTGCCCAAGTAGGGCTTTGTCTACTATCAAAACATCTATATACATATCAGTGCGTATGTGTGTGTACAGTGTACATGTATGTATACGTCATCCCCAACAAGAGAGAAACATAAATTCCCACAAGACATTACAAAACAATCAAAACAGTGATAAATTACTTGTCTATCTTTTGGGTGGTTACTATATGGAGATTCCCTAAAATAGTGGTACCCCACACAACCATAGTTTTCAATATACCAAAATGATCTAAATTTGATGATTTGGTGCCGTTTCCCATGCTCTTGACGACCAACACGCGAGAAACATCCTGGCTCCAAGTGACGGCCAGCTGCAGTGGGAAGTATAAACTGCTACGTATTTCCAGATGGTAACTTTATTGCCTTTACAAGTTACTATTCAAGCGCTTACGCGCGACAGCCGGCCAGGGGCCCAACTATGTTGGCCCATCTTGTGGCTATCTATATGTTGGCCTATGTTGGCCTCATGTTGACCCATGTGGAGCGAAAAGATCCGAAAAATGGGAACAGCCAAAAAACGCTGTAAAACGCAGGATATTTGATGGTCGGTGGCCTATCTTGGGGCTATGTTGGCCTATCTTGAGGGCAATGTGGGCACATCTTGGGGCTATGTTGGCCCATCTATGTTGGCCCATCTTGGGGCTATTGTTGGCCCATCTTGGGGGCTATGTTGGCCCATGTTGGGGCTATGTTGGCCCATCTTGAGGCCTATGTTGGCCCATGTTGACCCATCTTGAGCCACAAGCTCCGAAAAAAAAGGAAATGGGAAGAGCACAAAACACCGTAAAACGCGGGACTTTTTGGCGGGGGGGAGAGGTCGGCGGCAGGGGCGGCGGCCCCTCTCTCCTACGGAGAGGAGAGAACTGCCGTACGGCAAGGACACGGCCAGGGGGCCCCTGGCCGGATTATTTATTTATGTATTTATATATATATATATTGAAAACAAAAACATCCCAAAACTACCATCTTTGAGCTGCTTTTTAACTTTTAGTAACCCCAGATAAGATAGAAACAATGTTTCCACGATGATTTTAGACTATAATTACCTCATACGTTCAGGTTTGCAACTTGTCCATTTTGGCTTCGCTATAGCTATATATATATATGGAACAAACACAATGGGTATATTATAAGATGTATGCCACCTGATCTGAGATTTGGCTGTGAAAATGGATGGGAAAGAACGCGTTTAAACTTCAAAAACCGTCAAACTTAGGGTCACCCATTCTGAACCAGACTCATTTGCATATGGTGCAAGTAGCCAAAAGAAAGGGTATTGGGTTTCTCGGATCTTCATTTCACAAATCTACACCAATGGGGGTTGCAAAAGCATCGAATATAAAACAAAGACCCAACAAATCCCAACAAAATGGCAAATTCAAGTTGTTCTTTATTGTTCCTGGCCCTTAGAGACTCCACCTGCTCCACATATTTTCTATATTCGCCTCTCGGAACAAAATTCAGACAAACGCCTCACAGAAGGTTCCTAGTCTTCCTGGTAACCTTTCCCAAAGGTAACTATAGGCCTGGCCTTGGCGACGGTTTTAGGAACCAGGCTGCCAGCGAGGAACCACAAATAGAAGCAACTGGTTTGTCACGGTTCCACTCATGTTCTAGCGGTTTCAAGGTATATTTTCACGTTCCAATGCATTTTCTTACGGTTCCAATCGCTACATCAAACCTTACTTCCGGAAACTATGTTTGTTACCTGTCTCATGGGTAACTGAAGTGGTTGCCTGTCCCAAAGGTAACTAGAAGGTTAGGGGGTGTTTTGAGCATCTTGTAGCTGTACGGGATGTTTCATGATATTCCATGATATTCCCATATATGTCCCCCCACAAGATAGATCAAACATGATCAAATAAGTTGAAAGTTGAAATGTCCAAACCTCTTATAGACGATGTTTCCCCAGATTTTTGAGTGCTGCCACTGACCGAAACTGGCGCCGAGCTTCAGCTTCATCAACTGACAGCGGATTCGCTCGATGGCATCACCTCAGGCATGGTCAGGAGCCCCAGTTGACATCCGAAGTTCAATGGTTGCAATGTATTTTTGGGAGGTCAAACACACACACACACACCACACACACACACACACACATACAGTATATGTATATATATAGAGAGAGAGATAGATATAGATATTCCAGTTGTAAGTGGATATACAACCATAGTTGTAGGGTTATATCCCAACATATCCCAACTATAGATATTCAGGTATGATATGGGAACCATATAGATCCATGTGAAATTCAAGAGGATTTCCTGAGATTTACTCGGGAAAAAATGTCTTAACCCATCCCTGAATTATCTTAAATGGTACCGCGTACCGCGGGAGTCAGGAAAAGGATTGACATCAAATATAAGATATCAACAAAACTGGTGTTAGAGCATGGTAGTTAAAACAAATAACGCTTATTTACTGCAATCAAGTTTGAGGAAACAGTAATAAGAAATAACGTTTATTTCTTAGTTGGGTCTGTTCCAATGTAGGCATTAAAACAGGGACATGGTTCGTTGAGTCAAACGCTACGATATGGCATTTGTCAAACATACAAATCCTCAAAAAGATCCTAAACCTAGGTTCATGTCTTTTCATTGGTAAAGTATGGTAAAGTTATTTCCTCATGATTTCATGATTCTCATCATGACTCTGATATACCTTGATCATGATTTTAATCATGACGTTCATGCTTCTCCCGTATATCAATAATATATCCGTATATAAGTGGAGACAACCACGGCACCGAAGCAATGTCGAGGCACTGGTGTGCGTGTTGCGCTTGAACTGAAAGTCTTGGGTCAAGCGGTGCTCGTCCAAGCCTCATAGGCGGCAACGGATTGTCCTTCAACATCCTTCAGACTCATGGTGTATGTATAGATGATGATAGATGTGGTATGATGTGGTTATAAGTTGTAAGCGAACTGGGGCCGCCCTTATGGTAAAGGGTTGTAGCATGTTGTATCATTTCCCGACGTATCTGGTCGACGAGTGCAAAGAGACAAGCACCATCCTTTGATGGCCCTTCAGCCATCCCAACCTGCTCGGCGCTCGCAAAAAAATGAAGTGAAACTACAGGGAAAGGTCATCAACCTTTTAAAACAACGACTTGAAAATCTAAACATCTGACTTGGTAAAGCTATGTAAAGCTTAGATTCCGGCTGCAGGCTCCAGTTCTTCCGCCCTTGGATCCCTGGGCTGCTGGACCTCCACCGAGCTGAAACTCCGTGGGTATGTGCCAATGCAACCGAATGCCAGCCCTGCAAGCAGCAGGGAAATGAGGAGGAAAAGGGCCTCTCTGAGATCCACGAGTTCGACCTCCAATTCAGTTCGTGCCCAGAGCTCAAACGTCCATTTCTGCTGCTCCAACAGCACAAAGGCCATGGCAAAAGCCACCGTGCACAGCAAAATGAATGCGGTCACCAAGACATCGCCCACTCTTCCGCAGTTTTGCCGAAAAGCGCAGGACAGTCGAAGAGCAAACAGAAAGACAACAGGCACAAGCCCCAGCCACCAGCCAGCTATTCGAAGAGCGGTGTCAAGAGAAAATCGCCATTTCTTACTCGGCAATTCCATTTCTATGGTGGGGTAAATGTCCAGGTAATGCACATGACCTGCTGATGCGTCCAGGCCGGCCCACAGGAACGGGATTGTAGCAGCCTTGACTTTTTGCTGGCCACGAAAAAAACAAAACAAAGCGCATAACATAAACCCGGATCCAAACGGTGGATTGCCATTAGGAAAATACACAGTTATCACATCAAAATACCTCATATCACTTTAAGCAAACCCAGGCAGCAACACAATGTCGGTAGGTGAAGAACTTTGAGGATAGATCCTCCAAAAGGTATTTCAGGACATCTGTTTGGACCATCTTCTCAAAGGCTTCGAGGCTGCCAAACCAAGTGGTGATGCATCGCAGCAGCACTTGCCGATCACAAATCGGAATTGGATTTCCTTGAGGATCGACATGGTTTCTTTTGCAGCAGTCGCACTCCGTCTGTTCAATCGAAAACGCCCTCAACTCCATCCGCAAGTTGTCGACGGCCCGGAAGTAGCGCCGCGTGACGGAAATGATCCCAGCCAATGCGACCAGCAGCATGAAGGCTTGACTTACCCACAAGATTACGAGATATTGGGGGTTGGTACCATTGTACTGTTCTGGTATCCACGTCAAAGCACTGACCACCACCACCATGGTCAGTGTTAAAAAGACGGAGCATGGACCCAAAATCAGAGGCCGCACAAGAAGTTGCGGCTTCCTCTCTGCTGGGTGGCTATGCAGAAACGCGGCCAGCTCAAATACACACCACAACCGGTGCGTATAGGATGGATCCCACAAAACTAGCAAAGAGTCGGAATACTTCAAGAAGGCGCCCATGCTCAACAGTCCGTGAAATTTTTGTTCGGAATCCTTTTGATTGATGCACATGACATCCAAAAAGATTTGCTGCTGTGGCCGCCAAAACAGCAAGAACGCACAGTACATCACAGGCCCGACGAGCATGGCCCAGTATCCGCGAGGAGTAGACCATACGTCCCTGTGCTTCTCCCAATTGGGACCTGGCAGCAGCTTTGCCGCAAAGAGGCCTGAAACTAGAAGAGCCCCCAAGGTGGCGAACATCACGGCGACCTCATGGTTGTATAGAAAGAGCAGGGTTAAGATCTTACTTCGCCGGTTCCCTTGCCAGCTATGACTCCAGAAGTGCTTGATCTTAAGAGCCTGGCGGCTCTCGTGGTAGGCATCCCCGTGAAATTGCATTCCACGGCCACAGCAACGGAGAGCTTGCCACGCCTTGACTGCCCGCATCACCTCAGGTGATGTGGGCTCCATAGCAGACACCAAGTTGGCCATGCCAGCCGTGAGCTTGGACACGTCGCTGGACATCTCCTCATCCGCCATGGTCAGTGCGAGGGCCGATGGCAGTCTCGAAACACAAACATTTCATCAAGGCTTCGTGACTTGACGCTGTTCCTGGTTGTTTCTTTAGAAAGAGGAAACCAAACAGCTCTCTGTCAATCCTTTGGCTTTCTGTGTTTACATACCTTATACATACCTTATACATACTTACCCCGTACATGCCCATACAATCTCCTACCTTTTGATGGCGACTGTCCAAACTTCCAAGTCATCAAGCGATGAGGTCACCATCCTCACCAGTGTTTTGTTGTGCTGAATTGAGCCCGAGGAATACTGCCAGCAGCAGGGGAGGTTTCCACAAGCTGCGAGAACTATAGAAGGGCTGGAAACTCATGTCACTAGTTGTTTTGGGAGATGCAGCACCCAAGTGATATATCTCCAGTAGGTTCAAAAATTCAAAAAAGACAAGAAACTTCGGGACCTGATTGGTTCAGTATGACTGCGAACCCTAAAGGCCCTAAAGTTGGGAACCCGCTTGTCGCATGAATGAACTCCAGAACGCCCTGCCAGTGTCCTTTAGGCTGCTTTGCTCCCATTTTGGCCGAGGAGCGCAACAACAACTCGCGATCTTCCTCCTCCAATTGCAGCTCTCGATGGGGCATCATGAAGCCATACCTGTTAGCACCAAGGTGGTGTCCCCAAACGATGAATAAGTTATCTTTTGGAGAAAACATGTGCTGTTGGTAACTCTATAGTTGCCCTAGTTACAACACTTAGCTATCATGAACCACCAATACCGAGAATACAGCTTGAGTATTGTACAAGAATTCACTGTATAAGAATTTGAGGGGCTCGAATCCAAGGCGGGCTACATATTTTCAGGTATACCAAACACATAGTATTTTAAGAATTTGAGGGACCCTGGAATAGGATTGCCAAATTCTTAAATTACTGCTTATACGTGAGGTTTGCGATTCCCCTTTGCGGTTCATTTTTTGGCGTGACCCCTTATATTGTCTTACGGGATGTAATTGGGTTTTGCAGAAAAACAATTGTTCAAGTTCCGATTTTTGTTTTTCGCGCATGCTTGCACTGCTTCCAATCCACCCAAAATACATATGTGGGTAGGCTTGGGGACCTGAAACATTGTTTTCCCCAATAACTTGAAGACAACTGTGGCTCTGCAGAAAATCAATTTTTCAAGCTGCGATTTTTTTTGCGCACTAACCTTATAAAAATTCATACAAGCATGGCTTTGCAAAAAAATAATCAGGCTCTATTTTTTTATTTCTCCGCACTGCTCGCATGAAACTTGAGAAGCTCGGCTTTGCAAAAAAACAACTTTTCAGACTCCAAAAATGTTTTTTTTGTGCACTAACCTTATAAAATTCATACTAGCCTGGCTTTACCAAAAAAAACAACTTTTCTGGCTCTATTTTTTTTTTCCGGTACTGCTCTCATGAAACTCAGACAAACCCGGCTTTGCAAAATCAATTTTTCAGGCTCTAAAAAATATTTTTTTCGCATGCCTCTTGTCAAATCTGCCAACTCCACCTTGTTACCTCGTTTAAGCTTGCTCCAACTTGTGCAGATGCATGCAATACAGAACTAAGAATGGCCTAAGAATTTGAGGGACCCTCGGCCTGTTGTGGTGTAAATTCGCCTGCATTTAAAAATAAGAATTTGAAGGACCCTGGACCTCAAGCTTTCGGATTCTTAACCAGCGCTCGGGCTGTATCATAGGAACACATGGGATTTACAAACCATAATGTTCCATAATGGGGTTATAATTTGGACTTAATTTGGTATCATGGCTAGATTTCTGGTTATACTTTTAGACCTAGATTTCTGGGTGGATGAATTCGAACGCTAAAGCCCGAAAAGTGCGGCCATTTGGGGATGATTCCCCTTCACCAGATGTCACGAGGTCGGTAGCAAATGTCGAAGCGTAATCTACAAGGGGTCACCCATTTGGGACGTGATTTGCTGATCTTCCGGGCTGGGTGTCCATAGTGTGTAATTATACCGGCCATGTCATGACATGGACATGGACTCAACTTAGTTGATTTTCTCAATGTCTTCACCTTTTCGGTGGTTTGTTGATTCCCCGGTGTTCAGCTTCATTCGCCAATCATATCAATCATGTGGTAAATCCTTTTGCCATTTCACATATATTTCACTATGTGGGGATTGAATACAAATGATAAATCAAGGTTTAGTTGAAGCCACAACCAGTTGTTGATCCCCATGATTTGAGGGATAATATTTCTACCCGAAAAAAACACAGTTTTTACCACCAAAAAAAAGCTTGGTGCCGTGGATTTCCCTGCCCCGTCTCGTCATCCAATCTCTAGGCATGTGGAGACTCACCCCACTGGATGTATCCTCAGGTGTCCTCAGAATGGCTTGCTGGAAAATAGCCCATTTTGATCCATTTTGTTGGATGGTTTCCCCATGTTTATGCCCGATTAATTGGGAGATTTTCCAGCTAACCATGTTTGATGACACCAGAGGCTAATTGGTACAGCAAGTGGAGTATGTGACACAGGTGTAACTGTGAGGGGATCACCCAAGTGATACAGGGCTGCTCCCAACACCCCAGATGGGTTTGGGGGGAAGCTGGGATAAGGTTTAAAGAGTCAACATAACTCTCCTTCGCGTACAAACATAGAAAGACCCGATATGGGTGGTAAATCCCTGTCTTTTTCGTTCTGTTGGTCACTGTTGGTGTTATCATGTGCTATCCCTATCCTATTTCCCATGTTTGTTTCTTTTATCCCCCTAACTGGTGGCATCCACCATTTATTTTACAAGGTGATGCCCCCAGTTATGTCAAAAAAACAAACGTGAATCAAGAAGACAACTTAGCTGAGCTGTATCATAAATCATCTCAAAAATAAATCACGATTTTCCCCGCATGAACCCGGATTCATCAGTCTGCCATGGTTAATTAAATTCCCATAACCCCACGGCAGCCCATAAATCACCTATAACTCCCTATTTTCCTTGTGGTCAAATCGCAGGTTTTATTGGTCAAATCGCTGGCCATTCATCCCATGTCCCGGATGCTTTGGGCCGCCCTGGCGGCAAATCCAAGAGATCCAAGATGCCACCGCTCGAGGGATCTGTAACATCGGCCACAGCGGCTATTTTCGTCGGCATCGCACAAGTGCACGAAGAGGTTCACCTTAGAAAAAAAAATGGAAAAAAACAAGAGACGTTTACCAATCTACTGTGGAAAAAAAGGAATAATGCTCATGGATTTCAACTTTAGCCATCTGAAATATAGAAACAAACATACACACACATAATATATATATATATATATTCATCATATGGAATTAGAACAATTTAACCAACCCACAATACAATTTTTGGATGGTATGGAATCCCACTTGTTGGGTCTGGACTGTCACAAGGAGGGTGCAATTTTTCATCGAACATGGTCCCAATGGGAAATCATCTGGCAAACCTGTTGATTCATGCCATGTTAGATTGTGGGAAAGTCTGCCCACAGTTGTTTGCACATCTCCCATCTTTCTTAGCAAAAAGCACGCTGGTACAGTTGGTGATCTGGTGGTTCAAGGTTTCCTCCCACAAAAACCTCGCTAGGCTAGAAACATCTAGAAACTAAATCTCTCTTTTAATAGGTTGATAAGAAACCAGTATAGTTTATCGATGGGCTACATGTCATCGGTAGTTTCCCAATTTTGTGAGTTCATATCCTTTATACAGCGTTGAATTCTCATGATTAGGATTTTTGGAAATGCGTTTGTCATAATTCCCTCTGCATGCCTTGAATACCCTTGACATATTCCCCATCACACTGACCGAAAACCTAGCCCGCATCTATCCTTCATCGAATGGTTTACCCAACTCAAATACCCATGGCCCCATGGCTTCTGGTGTATACATATTTGTTTCTGATCTGTGTACAGTATACCTTCACTTTCAAGTTGCTTATCCCAAACCAACCCATGAGTGAAAAATCACGAAGCAATTTCACCAGGGTTTACCCAGTCTATACCGATAAACACAGTGCTGCCACGGAACCGTGCTGTGGATCTTCCCCGGGTGTTCACGTTTGGAGTCTCCGTGGCATCCAATGCCCTTGATAATTTGACGGATAGCACAACCTCATAAAGGCAAGGGAGGTATCAAATGCCGCATCTATGTTATTATGTATGTGCATGTGTATATATGTGCGTATATATATATATATAGAGAGAGAGAGAATAAACAAAGGCATACATTTATATATGCAAACAATATGTATACATCTATATTTCTATGCATATACATATGTCATATATATATATATATGTGCCCGTATATGTGTCAGTGTGCACGTGTCTTGAATAATTGATGTTTTACTTCACGGGTGTTTGTTTGTTGTGAATGTCCGTGTCTTTTTGGTTTGACATGTCATTTTATCTGTTTGTATACTTTGCTAATTTCATGCATGTAACTATATATGTGTATATATGTACAAAGCACATCCACATACATCTAGGTTATTGCATACATATAGTTAATATGTATACATTATATACATAAATACATGAATGCCTCTCTTTCTCTCTCTGCATTCTGAAAGTAAATGGCCGCCAGCTTATCTACATACCTTACACATGCGCCCTATTGCACCATCTTGTAGCAATATGCGTTGGCGCATCACATGCAAACACATACAGGGAACTCCCTTCATCTGCCAACTAGTCCCACCAACTAATTACTGTAATTGCTGGCTGGACCCTAAGAAACACAATATTTTATATTATAGAGGGAGGTAGTCTTCCAACCCCCAACGACAATGGCAAGGTTCATTGATGGTATCTCTCTATGTGTGGCACTGGCTGCGAAAGACATGAAAGACAATGTACTGCACTAAACCGCTGCCGGAAAGCAGCTGAAGTTCAACCAATTCTCTTCAGCTTAAATCCTTAGGGAAGTCTTTTCGGAATTCCCAAGTGTTTTTTTTCCAAATAAACCCCCAAAAAAAACAGCTAGGAAGTCAGTAAGCCCAAAGATATGACCATGGCATGGCTTTCACCAAATGTTTTCCCAGGTCGTGCGGCCGCTGAATAGGCCGTAGGTCACGGCCATCAAGACCGGAACCACAAAGGAGGCGAAAATGTAGACCAAATACATGTACCTGAGGCATGATTGAGGAAATCTCAATGGGAGAAAAACTGGAAAACAATGTCAAACAATATATAAATCATTGGGAAACTGGAACATATTGGGAATATATAGATAAATATTTTGCTGGCTTTCACGCAAGTTTCATGGTTGCATTTTAATTTTGAAAATATGGTCTGCCTGTTTGCCTCCTTATTGCTCGTCCTACCATTTGATGAATGGCAGTAGTATTTAGTTGGTCAAAACTAGTGCCGCCTGCATATCCAATTGGCACATGGGCATGTTTATCTTTAAGATAGCCATGGATGATCACCATGGAACTCAAAACGGTAAACCATCGAACTTAATGGGCCAGCGGCTGGCCACTTCGCAAAGATATACCATATTTTTTCCAGAAGGTAAAGCATCAAAAATCATCACTACGATATACCCTCCGGTAATGAACCATGGGCTTCGCCAATGGGATAAAATTGGGATATGAATGGACTATAGTGACTATGGGCTTATACCCTCCGGTAGTCAAACGTGGCTTGCTGGAAAATCTCCGTTGATTGGGGGGATGCTCCCCGCAGCTGATCTGCTTGACCCATCTAGCCACAAACAAAAAAGTATGTCAAGGTGTATGGCATTATTCACCACAGCGTGAGTACCCGGTAGTTGTACACATATTATATGCATACATATATATACCTCATTATATGTACATATATATATATATCTCTCTCTCTCTGTTTTGCCATCTGTCAAGACTGCACACCTTTAGATATGAACCTGGCAAATTGTGTTGAATTCACAAGCCTGAAATGAAGCTGTTTTGAATCAGTTTCCGTTTCCTTGCGCACGATAAGCTTTGCGACTTACTATACCCTTTCTATCAGCCAATATCCAATTTTTGCCACTTTATACAGTACCTTTTGTTTCCAAGTCAGTTTGTCTGAGAATAAGGTGCCCACCAAATTGATTGATGATGCCATAAATTTGGTGTTATCCCTATGTTCGGATAATTACACCTAAATATCAGATCAAGCTTGTCATGTATGCCTTTATATCCCCAATATGGTTACTAAATCTCATTATAATCTTCAATCTTGGAAACAAGATGATGGTTTTGATTTGACCCATGCCCATGTTTATACTTGGATTTGCTCAAGGCTCCCCCCCCCCAAAAAAAAAACACAATTCCTTGCAAATGACCCACATGAATCCAAATGGTGGACGAACCGCTGGGAAAATATCAAATCATCATCATCAAATCTAGATGTCACATCATTTTTCCCAACAAAACACAGTATTTTATGGCTATTGTATGGCTATTGCATTGTTTTTTTAATGGGTTTCTCCATTTCCATCCCTGCCCCAGGGCGCTAAAAAAACGCCCGCCGCCCAGATGCACAAAGGGCCAGAGGCTCGTCCAATATCGGGCGATCCTGGGTACTTCATGCATCGTTGTAACCTGTTTCATTCCATCAGGGCTGTTGTCTAATAAAACAATGTATATGTATAATATGCATATATATATATATATACATACATACATATCCGATCATATCCGGGTAAATTATAATAATTCACTAACCTGAATAGTTCGGCCATTTGGGGATGATTTCCCTTACTAACCATGATTCCAGGGTTCGGTCGCAGTGAGGTCGTTATAATTTACCCAGACAACCCTATGAATCCGAGACTTCCCAACCATGGTTTTCAACGACAAAGGTGGAATCTTAGTGAGATGATTCTCCAAGTGCAACAACGTGGCTCGGCTGCTGCTATGGGATGTGGATGGTTTTAAGCAGTGTATGTACTGATTTAAAAACCTGGATTTAACCAGTGTAAATGGCATATCAAAATTCAAGGGAAAACGCCTACTTTGAACCCGACTACAGCCACGACTTGGCATTGACTTCCAACATCTTCCAGCACATTCCAAAAGCACCGTATTTGAGACTGTCATTGAAGATGTTCAAGGGGATATGGCCACCAATCCCAACATCAGGAGCTTCCCCGCAGTGTTTCTGCTCCAGTGCAGCTTACATCCCTATGGCCAACGAATTCCGTCAAAATTGTTCAAAAATTCTTTGGATTGCATCCCGTTATAGTGGTGAAGTACGCACTACTTGATACCCTCATGTGTTCTTATTGATGAGAAACTGGGGTAAATAGTGACACCAGGAATTCAACCTGTCCTGGTTTTATGGTGCAAAATCAACCATCAACATCCACCGTCAGGTCCCTTGTGGCCGAGCTGCCCATTGGAACCAAGGTGGCCAAATGAAAGCAACCTCAAGCCATGTGAACTGTCAAGGATAGCTGGCGATGAATTGGGCCCACGTACAAACAAATGGTGTGTGTGTGTGGGCGTGTTCAAGTCTAAAAATATGCACAGAGATAGAGAGAGAAAAAGATATATATATATATATACATTGTATGTTTAAAAAAAATGCACACATTTAAATACACATTGTAATTGTATATATATATATACATATATAATGTCCATGTGAAAATGCAACTTATTGCCATATAAATGTGCATGAATATAAATACATATATGTAAATATACATACAATATATATATAAATATAAATATACATATATATATATATACACATAAACATATGTTTGCAATATATGTAGATATATACATACAGTAAATATATACATACATAAATAAAAAATATATACATATATACATATGTTATATATATAAATATACATATATGTTATATATATGCAATAATCCATATATATATATATATCAATATATATATATATACATATGTGTGTGTATGTATATACTTATAAAATCTTATAAACATACAAAGTGGGCCCCCCAAGATAGTTAAGACACTAATAACTAATAACTATAGTTTTTGATGCTTACAGCGAGAGTATTCATGAGGGTTAACGAACAAACATCACTGGGGGGCCCACATTGTACAGCAACCCCAAGAAGGCACGTCGCCACATTCAACATGGCATCTCTTTCTCTAAAAAGAACTATCTAGTTCCCAGTGGGACTTTACAAGTTGACATGTATACACACACACATTCATGTTTATATGTATTATTTGATACAGAAACAAGTAGATGCCAAACATATGTACATTATATATCATATAATATTGTTTAAAGGCATATCTCCATCGCCAGCAATCAACCCATTAAACAACCAAACAATAAATATCAAGCAAATCTTGCGCCCTTGCAGCTAAACGGCCAAGCTAACATGCAGAAGATCATCAAGATGTGGATTTGCAAACCTTGGTTGTTTCATCTGGGGATTCAGCCAGCCCCCCCAGAAAATGGGCCCCGCACAAGAAGAGTCTATTAAGGGTTTGTTAGCCAACATCCACAATTATAAGGGCGAATCTTCGCCATCTACATCCATCTACTATTGCGGGGTTTACCTTACTGCTTGGTTAAAGCCACGTGATCCAATTCCTGGACTGTTTCCTGCCCTGGCGCCTATAGACTCGGCCAAGGGGCCAAGCATTGATCACTGATGCTTACTTAGCATAGCTTCAAGATATGACATACGCATTGGTTGATGGTTTCATTTGATAGCTGCCACATCCAACTGGATGGTGGTATACCTACCCCTCTGAAAAATATGAAAGTCAGTTGGGATGATGACACTCCCAATATATGGAAAGTCATAATCCAGTCATGTTCCAAACCACCAACCAGTAGAATTATTCGTCAAACTAGGCCAATCTATATCTAAATCGTTCCATCGAAGCCATGTCTACTGTCCCATCAGCATAGGGAAATCCTGGGAAATTTCAGGATGAGTCCATGAATTGGGCCCCATTGCTACCAGAAGTATATCCAGGAAATGATGGAAATGGGCAATGCCAAAGCCATAGGTTTCTCTTTGAAAATTAAGACATCAGCTAGTGTGACAGATTAGATCTCGGAATATAGACATTCATGACAACAAAGAACCACTTCTGATAGGTTCAAACCAAATACATCCAAATACCACCTCACTGTACATCATCCTATCGGCTTCGGTTCAACATTGATTCAACATAATTCAGCACCCAAAAACGAACAGCGACACTCTTGAGTGGGACATCGGGGCATCGGGGCATCGCCCGTTCGCCCAGCCACATTTCAAGAGACACATCAACCTGGACTGGAAAATGATCCAATAACCTCAGTGTTAGATGTGGGTTTCTCGGTCCCAGGGTTGTCATCCTTGAGTAAAGCAGGCTCCACTGCCACCTCTGAAGTCATGTTCCCAAGATGCGATGGCGTATGGACTATCTGGCAATGGCAAAAAATATATGGAAGTATTGGGTTTTCATGGGTCCCCAGCCGCCCCAGCCTATCTAATAAGTGTATAGACATACCCGTATACTTTTCTAAAATGGTTTACAACCGTCGCAACACACTTCAGTCAACTGGAGTCTATCTTGGGGATTCTTGGGGTTTTAAAGTGTCGCCTTCATAACAGCCCCACCCCCCCTTCTCTGTGAAAGGGGCAGAAGAGAATCGACATCAAAAATTCCAGAAACATGGCGGGAATCACATAAGGCCTCGGCTGCGATCAGCGCATCCCAGAGACCAAGCTGGTCGATTCTGATGTTTGTGGCATTGCTAGTGAGATTTAGCCAGCCCCAGTCTGTCCCAGGTGGGAGTCGGTTTATACAAAACAAAGATTCCCGCAAGTAAGTGGCCGAAGAAAACATTTTTTTTTACAAAGGGGGAACATTCAAGGTCTTCTGCTCTCAGAAACCGGTTTTTTGATGTCCCAAGATGTCCCAACCATTTAGGCAGAAAAACATGTTCATGGGACAGGGGTGAGAGAATCACAACTCTTCGCGCTGAAGTTTTGACTGGAAACACCAGTTTCTACTTTCTCCCACTGGTACCCTTAGCATCAATTCAAGCAGTGAAAAGACTCGAACGCTATTCAAATCTGACTGGTGATTTCAACCAGTCAACTCATCCCCAGTTTGTACTACTCAATGGGATCATCTTCCTTAGATAGACCTATTGGCCAGCTGCGTAGCCCAGTCACCATGGCAAAATGATCGAGTCCTACAATCCATCCGGTTTCTTAGCCATCGTCTCTCGCCCAAGTACATGTCCATCTTTGCTGTGTAAATCCCTATGCTCCACTTGTTGTTGCTGCTTTAATCCTAAGTTTCCCATCAGTTTCTGGTGGTGAACTCCATATTTTTCCATCTTTGTTGGTTTTGGTAAACAGTTTAAATCTGTAAAATCGCCATGGCCCCAGCATTTTTTAAAAACTCTAAAACCAAGCTCCGGGCACCCCGAAGTGCCAGGTGGCAACAGCACCAGCACATAGAGCTGTTTCATGACGGACAGCCAACGGGCCCCGCCGGGGCAAATCGGGAAGCGGATGTCGTGGTAGTGCGAGGCCCTCGGCACCCAGAGGTGGCCTAAGTTGTGAGTGGGTCCCAGTCTGGTGATGACTACTTGGTGGTTCATCCCACTTAGGGTTATAACCCCAGTTATAAATGGGATAATTAGGGTTAATCCACTTAAAATTGGGGTTATAACCCACTTACTAAGTGGGATGGGCCACCAAGTAGGATTGACCATGGGATTAGTCAAGTTGGTAGATAAAATTTAACATAATTGTCATAAGTGTCTTGAGTATGGTTTGTGGGAGATAGAACAGTGAATGGGGTGCACTGCTGGACCCAGGCATCGATTAGTGATTTTTGACAGCGACTATGACCAACCATTACCCCAGTTGGAATAAAGGGTTATAAATTTGGGTTTATAGTTATATAGTTAAAATATACTCTATGGTTATTTGAAGTAGTTATCGAAAATCGCAATTTTTAACAGGTAAACCATCATAAATAATCTAAAATCTGTAAATGGGTCATGTTCCATAGCTATGTTAAATAACCAGAGGGTATCTGTAGTACAATTATATTGCAAACCACGGATCCAATCTGGTTCCCAACATCCAAGAAGTAGTGAAATCAACATGTTCAATGGACATATGATCGGAATATCATGGGTTTATCATTCGATGTGGAGAGTAAATGTGACAATCAGTTGCTTTGTGGGACTGTAGTATGGTACCACCAAAACAAATAGACAAGGTTTATTTTAACACTATTTGTTGTTTGGGTTTATCTCTCTCTCTCTCTTTCTCCAGCACCATGTAGTATCGACAGAGGAATTTGAATCCCAGGGTCCCGGAGATGTGTTTTTTTCCATCGATTGGATTGCGAATGCAGCCAGGTGGGTACCTGAAATGGCTGAACTGCAACCCAGTGACGATAGCGTGCGAACTCGATATCTTCCCGAAAGACCTCTGATGCGCAAGAGGCTTTCATCTTGGCATTTCACCCTGAAACTCATGATGGGACATCCATCCCATGGTTGTTTGGGGGTGTTGATTGAGATGCTGGGATGAACTCAAAAAGTAACCAGTGGCTCGCAAATATGGGACCTATGGACCTCATATCATCCCGATTTTACCCGAGCTTTCTTGGGGCTGGTCCCATTTACTGACCATCACGACGCTTGCCTTGTATGGCCTCGGTATCAGTATGGATCACATGATATGATTTCATGGGATTCATGAAAATAAGATTTTTCCTGGGCAAAGAAAATCAAAGGATCTAAAAACAAAAAACATCATCATCATCACCATCATCATCATCAAAATAGCAACAATACTAATAATCATCATCATCATCATAAAAACAATAATCATCATCATCACTATCAGCGTCATCATCATCATCCTAAAAATAAAAAATAATAAAAATAATCATCATCATCACTATCACTGTCATCATCATCATAATAGTAAAAAATCTTCATCATCATTATGATCGTCATCATCATCATAATAGTAATAAAACATCATCATCATCATCATCAAAAATAGATAGTCATCATCATCATAATCACTATCATCGTCATCATCATCATCAAAAATATAGAAAACATTAATAATCATCATCATCCTCATCATCATCGTCGTCACCATCATCATCACCATCAGCATCATTATTAGCATCAGTATCATCACCAGAGGCATCACAATCATCATCATCATCATCACCATCACCAATACCATCATCATCATCATCATCACCATCACCATCACCTTCATCAACATCATCATAATCATCATCAACTCAATCATCATCAAAATCATGACCATCGTCATCATCACTATCACTATCGCCATCATCATCATAGTCATCATAGTCATCCTAGTCATCATCATCATCATCACCATTATCATCACCATCACTATCACCATAAACACCATCATCATCACCATCATCATCATCACCACCACTATCACCATAATCATCATCATCACCATCACCACCACCATCACCACCACTGTCACCATAATCATCACCATAATCATCACCATCAACATAAACATCACCATAATCATCATCATCATCATCAATACCATCAATACCATCATCATCATCGCCATCACCATAACCATCATCATCACCATCATCATCATCACCATCACTATCACCACCACCATCATCATCACTATCACCATCATCATCACCATCATTACCACCATCATCACCATCACAATCATCATCGTAATCATGACCATAGTCATCATCACCATCACCATCATCATCATCACCATCACCATCACTGTCACCATAATCATCATCATCACCATCACCATCATCATCACCATCAGTATCACCATCACCATCATCATCATCACCATCATCATCATCATCATCCAGCACCATCAATCATCACCATCACTATCACCAGAATCATCATCATCACTATCACTATCATCATCACCATCACTATCACCATCATCAACATCACAATCATCATCATAATCATGACCATAGTCATCATCACCATCACCATCATCATCATCAGCATCAGCAGCATCATCACAATCACCAACACCATCACCATCATCATCATCATCACTACCACCATCACCATCATCATCGTCACCATCGTCATCATCAGCATCACTATCACCATCACCATCATGATCATCATCAGCATCAACAATTCTATTACCAAAATCATCAACATCATCATCATCATCATCACCATCACTATCACCATAATCATCATCATCACCATCACCATCATCATCACCATCACTATCACTATCACCATAATAATCATAATCATAATCATCATCATCATCATAATCATCATCCATCACCATCATCATCACCATCACAATCACCATAATCATCATCACCATCACCATCATCATCACCATCACTTTCATCATCATGACCATCACAATCATCATCATAATCATGATCATCATCAGCATCACCAATTCTATTACCAAAATCATCAACATCATCATCATCATCATCATCACCATCACTATCACCATAATCATCATCATCATCACCATCACCATCATCATCACCATCACTATCACTATCACCATAATAATCATAATCATAATCATCATCATCATCATAATCATCATCCATCACCATCATCATCACCATCACAATCACCATAATCATCATCACCATCACCATCATCATAATCATCACCATCACCACCACCATCACCACCACTGTCACCATAATCATCACCATCAACATAAACATCACCATAATCATCATCATCATCATCATCATCATCACCATGATCTTAATTCTTGTCCTCATCATGATTTTCATCACCATGTTCGCACTGGGCCCTCATTTTATCACCGGGCCAATCCCAGGGCACCAAACCTGTTGAGGTCGGCAGAGGTCGACCAAAATCTCCGTATCGGACAGTTGTATAAATCTGACTTGTTGATTATTCAATTTTGGTTTTTGGATATTTTTGGTTTATTGCTTAACCCCAAAACATTGTCAATTGGCTGGTTATGTTACAGTTAATATATTCCCACGTGTGACAATAAACCAAGTACAGTACTAAAAGACTCATCCAAGCCCAAACAAATAAAAACCCCAACGGTTTATTGCTTTATTGTTATGCGTTCCAATGTTTGATACTGTTTGATAGGTTTATTCTACTGCAGTGTTTGCTTCCGTTGTTTCACGTTTTTTGATGGTTTCTGATGGCTTTTCCCTGCTTTTTCTCCCAAATCGTTGACCATTCACCCAGAAATCTCATCAAATCGCCATCTGCTTGGTGGTTTCAACCCTACCCCTCTGAAAAATGATGGAGTTCGTCAGTTGGGAGTATGAAATTCCCGCTCTGGAAGGTCATAATCCAGTCATGTTCCAAACCACCAACCTGCTCTAGATTTTACCCCCATTAATCAGGTATTAATCACTATTCATCACTATTAATAACCATTATTAGTCATTTATCTATCCATCTAATGGTAATTGTCAAATTTCGTCCCAGGTGCCGCTCCGGGACTCTGGATCCGCAGCTGTCCCCAAAGGCCCAGCCCAGCGCCGAAGTTCGGGGAGGTGCCTTAGAAAGGTCGGGAACGTTTGGTTTATAGCTATGTTATAACAATAGTGTATATATGTATATATAAATATTGTATACTATAACTATAAAAGTTTATATTACTATATTGCATTACGTTTATAATTAGTATGTTTTTAATATACTCTAGTGTAAAATATCACATTTATAATACTAGAGTGTGCAACAATAGTGTATAACAATAGTTGATGTATAACTATAGTGCATCATACAGTGTATCATATTTGTTAAGTGTATAACAATAGTAACTATGTTATAACAATAATGATATCTTGATAAAAGGTGCGAATAGCTATGATAATTATAGTATGATAATTATAGTTTATACATGTTTATAACATGTATATACTGTAGTACATTAAAGTACCTAGCAAAAGGTGGGAATAAACTACAATATACTATGATACAAAAATAGTTTAGAATTATATCATATGTTATATATTGACACTTATGATTATATTTAAGAAATATATGTCTAGATGGGGTTATAAACCAACAAACATAACTTGGGGACACCATCCTGTAGGGAAATTGGTGAGAAAATGGGGGATAAAATGGTGGAAGCCTGCTGAAACCTTGGGAGTTCTAAGCAAACATCTACAGGCATCAAAAATGACGATATACTTAGAGAGATGTTAGTGGTGACTCACTAGACACTAAAGGTGACTAATAGATATTTCAAAGTGACTAACTATGGGATAAACCAAATATTTGGTGTTTTGTTGGAATTTGACCAAGACTTTAGAAGCTCGGGGCACTCTTAAACAACGGTTGAATTGATCTTTAGAAGGTGAAGTTTGGACTCAACCACTTGGGGCTGGTTTACATGGGGATTTACATGAACATGGATTTATTTGGTTCATGTCCCCTCTGGTAAACTAACATAATTATAAAAAACAATCATTTTTAATGGGAAACATCAACTATAAATGGCCATTTTCAATAGCTATGTTAAATTGCCAGAGGGTACCGCATAGTAAGTATGGGGCGCATGTGAAGGATTCTTTGAAATACAAATAAGGAACAGCAAAAACATATATGCTGCCACACAGAAATGAAGGGAACCTCCGTAGCTGTGCTTGGGTGTCACCAGACCATGTGAACTGCAGAGCTGAACACAACGGCAGCGTCATCTGAATCTTTCTGTGTGCTACCATCTGGTTATTTAACATAGCCATGGAAAATCACCATTTTTGATAGGTAAACGATCTATAAATGGGTCATTTTCGTCATCTCCGGTTTGTGTCTTATTCTGTGTTTGCCTTGTGCTGGATTTTGCGTTTCCGCCCGCGCATCAAAGCTTTAAGGCTGCCGAATGCTGCCAATCTCTTGGTTTCAGCTGAGGAACAGCACAAATTGCTTGTTTTGGGCTCCGCAAAACCAGGGTCGGAGAATCTCTGTGCCAGTCCAAGAAACACAAAAAAAACATGACGCAAGTCAAACAGTGTGTTTCGGACAGTTGTGACTTCAGCTTTGTACGACTTCCCTGGCATAAAATATGTATGTATGTATGCATCATCTATATTAGTGTATAATCTACTGACTTTTGAAAATCACACATCTGTTGGAATCACAAGTCAAGTATGCCTATCATTTAGGTTGGTGAATTTCACTTAAAAGAGATAAAGAGATTCCCTGCAACAGCCTTTTCAGGCGTCAAATGCAGTGTTCAAACAAGGAGAAAGAAACGGAAACAGGGAGGGAGTATCTATCATAGCAATCCCCAGTATGTTTTGATCTTTGTGGTATGCAAAGAATCGCAAAAACATCGATTTAGATTGCCTTTGAGCAAGTTGAACCCCTCCAGCGATATGATCTGCATGTCCCACCATGTCCTCACCGGCGCCGCCGAGTGACACCAGACCTTGGCACAAGTTGGAAACGAAATGCAACAAACGAAATGCCTTGGGTAGCTTTCCTACGAGGCTTGATGTATCTTGATGTTATATGTGGAATGTGAACTTTGGGGCACCAACAAAAATGGGTCTGGCACAGTTCGGCGTTCAGCGGAACAGTAAGCCACCAGATGTCAAGACAACAAATGCCGAGTGATCCCTCACTACTCACTACCGAAACATCCGTGATTTCACCACATCAAGTAGCAAAGTCATGTTTACATACAGGAACTTGGATAACTATTGTTCCAAGATTTTCAGATCTTTCTGGGTTCCAAGATGACTCACATGGTTTGTCATGGTTTGTCCGTAGCGTTTCATGTTTCCCCCAAGTTATGAGCCAAATGGCGAATGGAGTGCCCAAGAACTACACCATCCCAAAACAATTCTACATGGTCGATCATATTATATGATACCATCCTCTGGAACTGCTTTCATAAAATAAGTATACATAACATGGAAATGAGTGTTGTAATTTTGCAACTTTAGACCTGGTGGGCAGAATTAAGTACATTGAAGTACTACAACATTTGATCATTTGCATCATCTTCATTCAAACCATGTTCATGGCGTTCAAATCGCCACTCTCTTCGGGGTATGGACCCACGTCAAAGCTCTCTCTTACACACGAACATTTTCCAAGTTAGTAGCAAGTGGTAGTAACGATGATCGTATCTATGGCTTGTAAGTGAACCCGAACCATTTTTTTGTGTGGTACTAACTTGTAACATCTTGTTACCATAGCGAATACCTTAAAAACTTCCTTCATCTTCCTTCATATTGGGTCGTGCCACTCAAGTCGGCGGATGAACTTCACCCACTTCCCCCAGCCACTTCATCCGTTGTTACATACACCTATACATGCCTGTCGCTTGCATCCGCTAGTGCTTCCAACCAACCAACAATCTCAGCCTAAGGCCACCTCCTATAAGATGGGACATACGAATCATATCCCTGGTGTGCTTCAACCACGATCGTTACCGTTAGTCACATCCCAATTGCTGGTAAAACATTGCAAAATCACAAGGTCTGGTCCGTTGCAAAAAAATCATTTCTTCCTCGGACCCCTGGTTAAATGGCCCATAGATGATACACACATGATTTACCTGTCAAAAATGGTGACTTTCCATAGCAAACCGTTCGATAACCAAAGGCTAGTTCAATGATTGTCCCTCTAAAACATCCGTTGAGTTCAGGGATATGAAACATGACGCCAAGACGGATACATCTCACTCTTTGCGGAATCACCGGGGTCAACATGACGCCCAGCCGCAGCCATCAGCGTCAAAATCTCGTTGTAGCTGGTGTCGGTCAGATCATCCCTCCGACGGAACCTGGTGTTGGACCCGCTTTGATAAAATGGGAGTTGATGTTAGACAAGTAGGATCCCACCAACATAAAGTGATAGACTCTGATAGAAAAAGCTTCTACTCTCTTATTTGGCCTTGCGGTAAAACATGTGTTTATTTATTTCAATTCTGCAAATTATATCAAATTATGTCAATTCAAATCAATTTATTTGATAAGTTTTGTGGATTCATAATTACAAGCTATAACAGTTGTCTGGAAAATTCTGGAAATATAGGGAAACATTACAAAGTTTTGCCAAAGGTTCGGTACAAAACCGTTGTGTATTGCCCAATTGGGATTCACAAATCTGAGCTTGTGATGAGGGTTATCCGATGAGAAATTCCATGCTGAATATGGTGGCAAACCAAATGGTGAGAAATGGTTGCGTAAAAAGCAACCATGCTCAAATCCTAAATTCATGAAAAAATCCGGGCAATTGAGATTTGGCGAGGAGAAATCTGGGACCTGTGATAGTCGTGGATCATCGAGTTGACCGCCAAGGCGATGAAAGCCCTCAGCGGACAGCGGACGGGTCTCTGAGACGCAACTAAAAACCCTGGACATCGAAAGCACCACATTCAGCAAAGAAATCATCAAAAGTTGCCCGTTTTAATCCGTTTTATAGATGTTTTACCAATATTTTTCTGTTTATATGCCCATTTATGGTACATTTTCGCGCCACCCATGTTTGTTTTCTGACAGGTATGCTAGGCCTATGTCAAACAGGTTGGCTTCAAGAGTGACCTTCAGAATGGCTAGTTGTTTCCTTCGCGAGAATAAGTATCGTTGATTATGTTGGCTTGTTTTCAATGCCCGAACCTGCATCTTCAAACCCGGGTAATTAGAAGTCCACCGAATTACAAACAGTGTCAAAACACTGAGTAAGTTTTTGTCTGGTAATTTCAAAGTTTACGAGCCCAAAAGCATGTCTAAACTAATGTTTAGTTCGATGATTTAAAGTTTGCCAAACTAACATATAGCTATGGAAAATCAGCCTGTTAGATCCTGTTAGTAGGTAAAAACAACTATACATGGCCGTTTATTTTCCATATAGTTAATGTTAGTTAATGTTACTATACCTCTGATTTTCACGTTTTTTTTTCTCCACGGTCGCGTACGCCCCAGCCCGTCCGCGATCCGAAGCTCAGAACGCCAAGGTGCACTTTGACGAAGCTGCTGACGATGAACTTCCTCGGAAAATCCCAGGGGCCCCAAGGGCCCCAAAGGGGCCGGAACAGCATGGGGATATAAGAATATAATGCGTCTATCTATAATGGGTTTACAATAACCCATAGGATCCATGTATGGTATATATGCTAACATTTGGGGTATACTGATGGTAAATGTTACCATATATAGCATACATGGATCCTATGGGATAATGGGTTTATAATAATAATGATGGTGTTTAGGGATGAAATATAATGGGTTTATATGGATATAATAATGGTTTATAATATTTTAAATTTTAATAATTGTCAATCATGGCTCATGGATACTGGCATGGGAAGCCATGGCACCTCAAAATGGGATGCCAATGGCAATCATGTTCTGCCATGGCACCTGGAAAGCTGTGGTGAAATGCTGCATCTGAAGTCTTGGGTTGGACCTCCCCTTCCACCCTTGTGAGCCAGGCGGCTTGCCAGATATGGGTTGGTTCACTGGAAAGTAGCGTAGTCATTGATCATCTGATGTCTTTTGGTCAAATGACTGTAGGGTGAGAAAGAGTGATACTGTGGATGGAAGAAATATGAAGAAATCCTGCACCAGTTGGTAGATGGTTGATCCCGCTATAATCCCATTCTTTACAGTGTTTCGTAGTTACCAACAGTTTTCAACTGGCGCAATGTTGTTCCATCCGCACAATTTTTCGCTCAACCCCTTGTTGAGATGGTGTGGCTTACAGCCCGGGTTTCTGTAGGGTTCACCTTGCCAGGCAACCTCAGGGCCATTCGTAACGATAGCCGATAGCCTCATTGATTAGCTCCGCTCCCTTCTCATATGGGTCCCCCGCCCAAACGGTCCCCTAAGTTGTAGCTGGTATAGCTGGATGTGGATTCCCCCAGTCGCTTCATGTAATTTCATCCGTAACTTGACCCATCCCCATTGCCATACGCATTGCTTCATGCCAAGGGTCATGACCTTGGTCTTCCAAGTGCCCTTCTTTGGTTGAAACTTCAGATCGAAGCCGAACCTGAGGTGCAACTGCCAAGTACAGCGTGGTCTGTAGGCAGGATGCTTTGCCAGCAAACAATGTGAAACATACAGGTATAGAAAAAACTGGGGTCCGCAGAATCTTACATGGACATCTTCCAAATCTTGGAATCACCTAGAGTGGTTTTAAAATGTTTTTTAAACCTAGATCTTGGTTTCTTCAGTATTTGCTCCAGAAAAGAAATCTAATGCGGACTACGTATCCTTTCAGCTCGAACAAGTGCTTGTGGATGTGCTCAGGCACGCTACCGTGAAATACGAAGACGCAAAGGTCTCAAACATCATTATCATTGAACCTGATCTCTTCTACCAAATGGCAAAAAAATAGCCAAACAAGGACAGGATAGTTGATGACTTAAGAATAACGTTTCCCGCTAATTAAAAATTAATGTGATCAAACCAGCAACAGTTTTGTTTCCCACTTCTACACATGTTGAAACACATTTGAAATCCCAAAATTGTCATTTCAATGGGACAGATGATGATTACCCTCAGGTAAACTCGCATAGATGTGGACAATCAACCATTTGTAATTTGTATAGGCTATTTTCCCGGAGAACGATGTTTTTTCTACATCTGTGTTAGTTATTAGCCTAGTGATCTCCAATGGACTCAGGGACGCACTCATCGAGAAAACCCAGCGGCACGAAGAAGGTAAAGAGCTGTTTGATGCCGTTGCTGATGGGCAGCAAATAGATCGGCTGCATGGTCTCCTTAAGGGACCCAAAATCCAACCAGCTGTGGCGAATTTGGTGCTTTGGATTGTTGGATTGGCCTGAAACTGCCCCAGGAAACTCCCGGGACTGCATGAGATTCCAAGCCAAGCCAAACCACCGATTCATCATTGGCAGAAAAATCATGTCGTGAAAAACGAAAGCTACCCTTTGGATCCCTTTGGCAACTTCGCATTTCGCTATGGAAAATAGAATTGTTAAAACGATAAAGCACTCCCCAAAAAGATAGACATGTTGGTACACATCACCTTTTTCATATCCTGGAAGTGCTTTTCTCTCTTTCAGGGGGGGTTCCTATTTTAAATATATGGGCCATTCAATAGCTAAATTGCCAAAGGCCATGTATTGTGGGGCCTGACATCGGTGCTGGAGATGCACTTCCTGTTCAATGGACCATATATTTAGCTACGAGTATAAACAAATCATATCTATTTATATATATATATCAACAAAACTACCCATTTGGATGTAACCATACTTAACATTACTTAGCCACATGATTCAAATGATGTATATAATCCCATCTTTTAACCGCTCTTGATGGTGAACTCCTCGATTGGCCCGGCCAACTTTCCCATCCAGGTTGCAGGACGCAGCAGTTCGGAAAATGGATCGCGCAAGGTGCCATGACTGCCGCGATACGGGCCACATGGGGCGATGACCATGGGGATTGTACAATGATAAACAACCATGGGCATGTCAGCAGATTCTGGGAAGAATTAAGAAATGAGAGTACAACATGTCAGTGGGATTTTCAGGATCCTAAAATGGAGGTACTGTACCATATTCATATAAAACCATATTTTGTGGGGATATTGCCTTAAGTAATTCCCTTACAGAGGCCTTATACATGGTAGGTACCTCCAATTTAGTTACCTGAAATGGCCAGTGAACATGGTACAACTAAGAATCGAATGCGCTTCTTTTGAATGCGGGTTCCTTTGAACACCGCAACGGGGTGAACAAAACCCATTCCTTCCCCCATCAATCTCAGCATCAAACCACTCTGACTGGATGATCTCTGACGAACTCATGGCCCATGACTCATGGCTAGGAGTGGGATACCAGTCACTATGCTCTTCGATAAATCCTAAATTCTCTGGACTTAAGATGACTGAGGCATACTTAAGCCACCTTATCAGATTATGACCCCCCTCCGAAGCATCATTCCTTCGCGAGGGCAAGGCGTGGCCTCAGGTCCGTCTCTGGTTGAAGAGGGCTCACCAAATCCTGGGTGAAAGCCATCCCCCGGTGAACAAAGTATGCCAACTTTTGGGGTTAGATTCTTCAATCGGAAACGTACTCTCTTTTCAAGTCGTAATTAGACACTTTGTTCAGCACTACTTGTTTGTTTTCAGTAAAGTTGTTTTCAATTATAGACGCAGTTTGTTCGGCAATACTTAAAATCTTGGACATGTTCCGGTACCCCAATATTTACCGGGAGAGATTAACTAGACGACGGATGGCCCGAGAGCGTAGAAGAGCATGTTACTCTCTTGTAATAAGTACTATCAAAGACATTGTAGGTGAAGCTTTTACACACAGAAACTTTTACACACAGACGCGTTTACACACTCAAAATCGCAATTTCACCTTAGTTTTTGGCGATCGAACCTCGTTTCGTGCGAAAGGGTTGCGTTTCGTGCCGTCTCGTTGGCACTGCCCCGCGCCTTAAGAGAGAAATAGAAAAGAAGGAGAAAGCAAAAGGGCAAGAGAGCAAGAGGGCAAGAGAGAATGTGAAGATGTGAAGATGTGAAGATGTGAGGATTTGAAGATGTGAAGATGTGAAGATGAGAAGATGTGAAGAAAGATGTGAAGATGAGAAGATGTGAAGATGAGCAGATGTGAAGATGAGAAGATGTGGAGATGTGAGGATGTGAAGATGTGAGGATGTGAGGATGAGAAAATGTGAAGATTTGAAGATGTGAAGATGAGAACATGTGGAGATGTGAGGATGTGAAGATGTGAGGGTGTGAGGATGAGAAGATGTGAAGATTTGAAGATGTGAAAATGTTTGACAGACCCCCAGTATTAGAAGAACCCTTCGCTCAGACGCTCACGGGAAAAAAGGAGGTATTAATACCTAATATGAACTATATATAGCAAAATTGGCAAGTTACCCACAATCATGGCAATGTTATGATTCCAACCAATCAGCACCCTCCGCGGTGCTTGGCTACTTCGGGAATCGCTATACTTGAATATGTATGTATTTGATTATATATATATATAATACCCCTTACTTGTTCCCTATAGGATGCTTTACGAAGCATTTTATAGAGAAAATTGGCTATAAAATGGTCATCCGTCAGCCAGCATATAGACAGCAAGTGGGAACCCTCTATGAAATGACCTCTCCGTCATCTCTATGAAATGCTTCTCCGCAGACGACGCGTGTGCAAAAACACGTAGCGCGACATCGGGCAACAACCCAGTCTTTCCGCCTTTCCACCAACGCGCGCGCGCGCGTTGGCGGAACCCCGACTCGACAAACGCCAGCGAGCCGAGGTTTCAGCCGGAAGTGTGGAGACAAAATGAAAAATGATGCAACGGGAGAAAATCAGTGGGGAAAATGATGCAAAATGAAAAAAGTTGCTTTTGTACCATAGTGAAATGTTAAAATTTGTGCAGATCTATCTATCTATCTATTAAGTATGTATATATAAATGTATGTATTTATACGAATGTTTTCCCAAAAAAAACTACCAACAAAGCCATTTGTGGTACTTATTTTTTGACGGTAACATTTTGGAAAGAATCCCCCCTATAAAATGCATAATCTATCTGCAACGTCTTGTACCTCTCTATCATCTTTCATGCTGGGAAGGAAGCTCTCTATAAAATGATAAAATAGGGAGCTCTGGAGGGGCATTTTATAGACAGCCAAGCCAGTCCTCTATAAAATGGGTCCCGGAACAGCATTTTATAGAGTCAAAGCATCGGCATTTTATAGAGGATCAACTTAGGGGTATTATATATATGTGTGTGTGTGTGACTAGTAACCATGGCAGTTATTACCGGTAACCCATTTATAGATCGGATACCACTGAGGGGACTCAGTGACCAAGGTTGCTAACCAGTTACGGGCAGTGGGGCGATCCTTCAAATACATACTATTTTAATCAATTTTGTTCTATTTCAATTCCCAAAGTGTTAACACATGGGAAGATTTCAATATATCGCTGGCATCAGTCCAGGTGACCCAGGTGTCCCATCCGTTCGCCAAGTCTCTGGCATCAGGCTATGCACATCTTGTGGCCGTGGATTGGAGTCCGGTGGTACATAGCTGGGCTTCACCAAGCCACTGGGCCCAGTGGGCCCAGTGGGCCCAGCCACCGGAGACCTCAGCATGCACCAAGGTGGAATTAAGATCTCCTCAGCCTTTCAGCATCGTGCGACCCCAGGAACCATGGCACAAACTGATTGGTTGCCATGAACCAATAGAGGATATACCGGATATACCCTCATTTCACTACTCAAATTGTGGTATGTAACATTGGATAGTACAACTATGTACAACTTGTACAACTGTATTGTTCCATGCAATCCGGTAAAATCCCAATAACTGCTGCTTAAATATCCGATTAGCAACTTGACACCCACATCAATTTCTGGCAAAAGAAACAGCCACTTTGATAATCCATTCATTTTCTGCAAATAGATAATGTCTTTCAACAATCAGAATGCAATCTAATTTGGTAACATTCAAATCACCAATCAGATCTCATTCGCATTACATGGATTTAATTCTCATGTGGTTTCAATGATGAAATCCACTGTTCTTGCCGATTCACCAGGAAATATCCCATTTTTACCTCCAATAGTAAACCTCCCCAAAATGATAGACAAGTACCATCCCACTAAACTAGTGAACCTACTAACCTATTATCATCAAACGTTGGCTATCCACAGTGACAGAAAACTCAGAAAAGGTTATACCATTATCATACTTAACTCTAATAGTCAATTGTTAATAATTATTACTTATTACCATAATCATTCACTATCGCTATTGTTACCCAACAATTATCCCCATCATTCACACCGGTTTCACTCTTCACTAAGTTTCAGGAAGTTCCACGAAGTTTCCCCCATAATTACCCAACATTATCTGGTTGGTGGTATACCTACCCCTCTGAA
>CAMXCT020001134.1:151115-176783 GCA_947184155.2 Cladocopium goreaui
TACTCATTCACGAACATGTTCTTCAACACCTCCAGGTCCGAAATCTCGTACCTCTCGAGTTCGTCGTAGTTGGGAGTGCCCTTCCGAGCCTCGTTCTCTTGCCAAGTGAGAGCGTTCTCGGAGGCCTTCTGCCGAAGGTACTTCTTCACACCGTTGTAGCCATGGTTCGCCCAAAGGTATTGCGACTTCTCGCAATCGAATGCGTAGATGAGGCAATGATTGGGCACCCAGTCCTCAGTGATGAGTGCACCGGCCAAGGTTTCCACCAGGCGAAGACCATAGTGCAAAGCACAATCGGTGTCGATCGCGATGCACAGCGGTCGGTTCGTCCTGACACCAGGATCCTTGCCTTCGATTTCCCAAGGCGCATGGCGGGTCATATACACATGACCCTTGCATGAAGTGGCCCCTGGAAAAATCCCCGTGCAAATGATCTGCTGGAGGGAGTCCCATGAAGTGACGGTAAATAACCTTAAACTCTTCTGAGACCTCGGCTTCCGCCAGGTGAGGATAAATGGGAACCCTGGGGTAGAATCCCTTCTTCAAATCCTCGACCGTGAACTGGTAGTCAAGCGAGATGATTTGCTTGACCAATGGAGCCGTTCCCACCTTGTCAATGAGCGACTGGTCATGGCCTTGGCAGGCCTTCACGTGGGTGATGCGGTAGGGCATGTCCATGGTTGTCAGTTCCCCGACAATTCCAGACTGAATTCGGCACATGAACCTGTCCTGAGTTCGAAGAATCAGGTACAGGTCCTGTCGCGAAAGCTGAGCACGATGCCGCTTTCGGAGGTACGTGTACATGGACTCAAAGTTCAAGTACAGCTCCTCATCAAATTCAGGAGGAATATGGCGATGATGCGCCTCGAGGAATTTGTGATCATATCCACGGAGCAGCCCGGTCACCCTCTTTGAAAATTTGAAATCATCATGACTGAGTCTTCCAAGGTCCCTCAGGCCTGGCAGGTCTGTACACCGAACGGTGAATTCCCTGCGCTCGCCCGTTCCCGGGGAGAAAAAGTACTACTTGGGGTATCCCTGTGGTCGCAAGGGCGGTTCAGCCGGAGGCTGAGGTCCACCCGTTCCCGGGGGAGGAGCACTTGCCGTAGGCGGCTCCTTCTTGGCCATCTTCGGGGCAGGCTCCGATGAAGACGTAGCTGCAGGCGCCGATGACTTCTGCGGAGGTGCCCTCGGTGAGGTTGTTGTCAACGTTGCAGGCGGTGCCTTAAAGGGCAAAGCTTTGGGCATTGGATGGTCCGCAGCTTCCGCTGGGAGTGCAGGTGGCTCCGGCTTGGGGGATCCAGTTGCACTCTTCGGAGTCGGTGGCGGACTGGGCTTTGGGGACGCCATGGGAGACGTTCCCGTCGCCGTTGAGATCTTTGGGATCTTTGGGACAGGCTTCGGCTGAATCATGGTGGCCTGATCCCTCATCTTTGGTTTGATGAATTGGCTGACAGTGTCCCCGATCACCTGTGAGATGCCGCTCGAAGATGATGCCGCTTCGGACAAGGAAGCCGCCTTCGACTTGGCCTTCGACATGATCTGGACAGTGGCAGCAGGGTCACCCGCGCGAAGTTTCTCCTCGGCGGTCTTGGGCTCCTCAAAGATCTCCCGTTCCATTTGACGATGCTTCTCCTCATCCGTCAAGTCAAAGCGACGAATGATGACTGCACCCTCTTCGGTCTGCTGCATGGATTCCTGCCGAAGTTCGAGCTTGGCAGGGTCACGCGTGACGTCGGTGTCCAAGATGTTCAGTACGCCAGAACCATCCAATCTGAAGTCCACAGCATGGATCTTGTTCATCAGATGGGAGCGCAGCTTCCGCTGGCTAAACATTGATGCTGAGCCGCCGACGATGGGTTCTCTGAAGACAATCTCCTCGTCAGCATCCGGCTCGTCAATGTCACGCTCGTCGGAAACACCCGGCAACCGATCCAAAAAGGGCTTGAGGATGGCGTCGATGAGCTCACCATCCATCTCCGGCTCTTTGACCTCATGCGGTTCAAAGTGCTCGGGTTCCCCCGGCAGTGCAGCATCCACGGACTCCAAAAGCTGCCAGTTCGATGAGGCCACCGTGGCATCATCCTGCACCGTAGGAGCCTGTGCGACTTGTGCACGTGCGGGGTCAACTTCATTGGGAAGCCGTTGCCCTTTGGGTCGGGTCTCCTTCACATAGATTTCCCAACCGTCCACGTCCATGGAGACCAACACTTCTTCCATCTCTTCCCATTGAGGGTTGTTTTCAGGTTGAGGGTTGGCCAGCGATTCCTCGCGGCGCTTCTTCATCTCAGCCATCTCAATCAATGGCTTGCACGACCGAAGTCGAAAAAGATGATAGCCGAGAGCGCCAGCTTCGGAATAGAAGCGAATGCACTGGAGACGGTTGTGCTCCGAATTCTCCATGTGCTGGCCGTCGTATCGTGTAGTACACTTGATAAGCGACGTGGCATCGAGGACGCAGAGTCCGCGCTTCCTCAAAGCCTCAGCTTCGCGAATCATTTGACGGTCATAGTCGGGGTGCAACCCATACCCCCTGCCGTACCATGGCATGATAAGGACGATGTTCCCAACGTCGGCACGTGTCGTCAGCTTCACGAGGTCGTTCAAAGCGGAGAAATGGGTATTGACCCTTTCCTCCATGAGATCGTTTGCTGCGTCACGGCGCTTTTGGGAGTAGCATGCCATCTCCTTGTCAAGCCAATCACAGTGAAGGAAGCCGTAGTTCCCAAAAATATCGTTGCCAGCATAAGAGATGACAATGACAGATGGGCGAGAGGTTCCCCTCCGCTGCAAACATTCAAGAGAGTGCTCGACGCCCTTGATGATGTCAGGCAGCCCACGACCCCATTTGAGATCGTGCCAGACCGTCTTGCGGCCTGGTGGGAGGAGGTCCGGCTTCTCCTTGATGTACTCGCCGATGTTCCTGCGCGTAGAAGCGTAACCGTCGACCATGTCCACAAGTGCCATCGAAGAATCTCCGGCAAAGATGAAGTTGGCCTCAGGTTCCCCTGGGCATACCATGCCTCTGAGTGAGAAGCTGGAAACGCCGTCGAGGAGCTTCGCGTCTTCTGGGCTGACGTCTCGGAGGTAGCCTTTGGCCAACAGCGAGTGGTCAGTGTTCCCCATGATGGATGTCAAATCCGAAATCACATCAGCTTCGTTTACCACACGACACTGCGTGACAGAGCCAAAAATGCTCCCAGTCAACGCATACCACGCCTTTCCATTGGGCCCCAAACTTAGAAGCTGCTGGTTTTGCTAATGTGTTACAAGATTTACGCATGTTATTAACAATTTGATAAGTGCTTCCTAATAAGGTTGTAAACCATTATAACAGTGTATAACATATTCTAAAAATTCTAGAAGTTATGTATGTTAGGTAATGTATGTTAAAGGTTATGCTAATTCTTGTAATTATGTTAAAACATTAGCAGAATTGTAAATAGTTAGCTAAAAACACCCTAAAATTAAGATATCCCAAAAATGTCATTCCAAACGCCAAAGAAACCAAGGCTAAAGAAGTTTTCTTTACAAAAACACCATGGTGCGCTTCAGCCTTGGCCTTCACTTTGCAAGACTATAAGGACTCATGAATAACCATTGCAGGCTCCATGAGTAACCATTGCAGGCTCCATAAGTAGCCACTGCAGGCTTCATGAATAGCCATTGCAGGCACCATGACTAGCCATTGCAGGCTTCTTTCAGCTCTTGGAAGCTTCTTCTGCTAAGCCCTTGCAGGCTCACATGCAACAGCCGTTGCAGGCTTCAATTTCCAACCAATACATGGCAGCTGCATTTCTGGCAGCTTCTATGGCTAGAAGCAACCATGCGCAACAAACAAGCATGACAAAGGAGCAAGCACGTTCAACACAGGTGAATACAGCTACCAGAAGGCTTTTGCAAAGGTGTGCAACAACCCACCATGTAGTTCGCCACCCAGGGCAGTGCACATGCATTTTTCCAGTGCTGGGAATTTTGATTGTCGCCAAAATAGCCATGTCTCTCCCTTGGGTGAAGGAAGTCCAGAAGTTGTTGGCAGATGATGCTTTGCCTATCAACATGAAGGCATCAAAGACAATGGCAGAGCTGGAGAAAGCAGGGATGGTGTGGAGCAGCAAGCTGAAACCAAATCAGGTGCTGGTACATCCCCAGAACAGATCTGGGCAGATGTGCAACCCACACGATGTCCTGCAAAAAGGCCTTGCCATTTCAGAAGTGGGGTGGGAGCTGGCAAAGGTCAGGTCACCTGTTGGCGTCCAAATTGGCTCAGGGGCCCAAAGGGATGCAATCTTTGATGCCAATCAGAGGTTGCATGACCAATCTGGCGGGATTATGGCAAAGCCATCTGGCCAAGAGACCATTGCCTCAATTTCAGCCAGCCACACAACTGCTTTTTTGAGATGCGTGGAAAATGGCTGCAAGCTTCCTGATGATACTTCAATCGAGCAGCTGCTACATCAAGGTGATGACTTGCAGACGATGATTTCAGATGGCTGGCTTTGGACAGTGGTATCTGCCAAGGTGGAAGAAGAAGTTCCTGCAGTATTGTCAGTGCTGCAGCAAGCATACAACTGTCACTTAATTTGCTAAGGATGTTTTGTGTGACATGCTTCCCCAAAGTTGCTAAGGGACTTTTTTTGCTTTTCCTTTTCGCCATTTGCAACTAGGCGACCACAGCATCGCCAAAGCGCCCAATGAGTTGGAAGTGGCCCTTAGTATTGCAACTTTCTACAGGATGCAGCCAGAAGGGCAAAAGGACCTCAAGAAAGCAGTTGCTCAAGCTGCTGCTTCAGTCCCCCCTTGCAAAGCTTACATCAAGTCTGTGGGCGACTTCGTGGCTAATTTTGCTGGTGGAGAGTCCTTTGAATTGCTGAAGTACCTGGACTACATTGGTGCCTCAGCTGCATGAAAACCGAAAGCTAGTAAAAGCTTCTGCTTCCATGTGCAAGTGTCTGTGTAGCTAATGCAAGCTTGCCAAAACCAAAGCCAATAAAGGCTTCTGATGCCTTTTCGATTTTTTCAAGCTGAGACCAGCTACATACAGAGCCAGAGCCAATAAAGGCCCCTGCCACATTTTGCAAGTTTTGGTGTTGTAATGCGCATGGCAAAGCTAAGGCAAACACTTTGGTGGAACCACGCACTTTGGTGAGGAATTCACCAACCTCTTAGCCCATTGCGACTGGAAGGAGCCAAGCACCACCTTTCCTTTCATTCGGGTGGCTTTGGCATGCTGCCAGATCACCGCGCCAAAGCATGCCATCAAGGATGGCTTCAGCAGGCTGGTGGTGAAAGCAGACTGGGACAAGTTGAAGAACAAGAAAATGGTGCCAGAAGTTTTGAAAGCAGAAGCTATCATGCATGCAGGCTGGAATATGGCGACGCATGCCCAGCTACCTTTGGAAAAAATGGCACTGCCATTTGGGAAGCTGCAAATGCGCCTTGCTTTGCATCTCTTGCAGAAAAAAGGAAGGGAGATGGTGCAGTACAAGGACATGGCAGAGATCAAAGAGAAATTTGCAAAGGACATTGTGAATGTCACCACCAATCCAGAGCAAAGTTCCCAGGCTGCTGCAAGCTCCGATGACAAGAGTTCTGTGAAGGCTTTGGCTGAAGCCACTGATGCCAAAGCCATTGCTTTGCAGGCCCACAAGCACATCAAGCTGGGGGGCCACTACACCTTCAAGAATGAGACGAAGATTTGGCTCTTGACAGATGTGACAGATGAAAGGGTGAAGTTGGTACATAGGCCCTTCTTCGAACCTGAGGAGAGGAAGGAAGTCTTGCACAAAGATTTGAAAATCTTGAAAGAATGGACCAAGCAAGTACCTCACTTGGTTGGTGACGCTGTGAGGTCCAAGATGCTTCCTTGTGCTTCTCCATTTATGCAGGAGGAGTTGGCCAAAGCTCGAGCACAAGTTGCCTTATATGAGAAATTCCAAGAGCACCTCAACTGCATTACTGTGTTGTGGCAAAGGTGGCTTCTGAACGTGCTATTAAAATGTCTTTGTGTAATGTTCTGTGTGCTTTTTCAGCATCAGGATTGGAGACGTGGATGTGCTGGTTTCCAATCAGAACCAGATCTTTGCTGGCAGCAAGATCAACAAGGGCAAGCTGTTACTGCTTCCTATGGGCTCCTTGCAAGTAGCCTCTGCTGACCAAGTTTCGAAGACACAGTGCATCATCACTTCCAATGACTTAGTTGGCCAAGTCTATGTGGTGCAACCATGGAGGTGCGATTTCCCAAAGGGGAGTGGGCTGTTCATCCCATATTGGATGGTCAAGGAAGCAGCAAAACCTGAAGATGCTTGCTTGCAAAAGCATTCAGTGAAACTTGGCCCTTTGCACATCCCTGCGTGCACCAACAAGAAGCAAATTGACAAGGGTGTTGCCTTGCTTTGTGAGCCATCAGAAGATGGAACGAAGAAGAGGAAGGTCAAATGAGCTGCCCTGCCACTTGTCCAGCGCCTACATGTGCAAACATGCTTCAACATTTGACTGCTGCATCTGTGATCCAAAAGAACTTGCCGAGCTTCAAGCCAATGGAGGCTGGTGTAAACAGCTTTTTGATGTGCTTGGGTGGCTGGCAGCTCTTACAGGCTGGCATGGGTCCCCAGCTTCTGCAAGCTTTGTTCCCTTCAAGGGTTTCAGTTTTACTCTTTGTCTCTTTTGGCTCTCTAGGGTTCTGCCACTTGCTTGTGCAACCAGCCATGCAGGTCTCTGAAGTCATTGCGTTGACTTACAGGGATGGGCCCCAAGTCTATCTTCCTGACAGCCTGGTCCTTCACGGTGATGATGGAGAAACATTTTTGAAGCTTAGGGCAAGCAACCACATTATCACTAGGCTGGTGCTTGGTCACATGCCTGCCTACAAGGAGGTCAAGAACCCCTCTCTGGCAGCTTCGCCCCAGCTGAAGGCCATCCAGGAGAAGATCAAGGAAGCTGTTGGCATTTCAGTTTCTGCCATGGAAGCAGAAGGGCCAGACCCCTTTGAAGATGAGAAAACAGAAAGCGTTGAGAAAGATGAGAAGGGCCCCAAGAAGAATGAGTACAAGGATAAATTGCTCAAGGCCCCTCCAAAAGTCTCTGTCCAGCTTGGCTCCCATGCGGTGGAATTGAAAACGCCAAAGTCTTGGAAGGAAACCGACATCCTGGTGCCCTTGGACCCTGCCTCGCTTACAAAGGTCTGTGATTTTATCATGGAAAATATTGATGAGTGTCTTACAAAAGGAAACAAAAGGAGCTATGTGAAGAGTGGCACCCACACCAAGAAGCCAAGACTTGATGAGTCAGATTGACCTACTTGTGCGCAGGTGGCTGGCAAAAAAGGAGCTGGTTTTTCTCTAAGCTTTTAAAAGCTGAGTTTCAGCAACTAGATGCTTCTCTTGTTTCACATGTAGCCTGTGCAGGCTGGTGTTTCAGTTAGTAAAAGCTGTTCTTGTTATAGTCAATTCAATTTCTGCGCTGGCTGTACCTATGGCTAAATGTATTTGCTTTGCTTATAGTTTTTCCTCTACAAGTGGGGCATGGATCCCAACAAGTGGACGTCCCTGTGCGCGGAATGGGCAGACAGGGCCCAAGAGCTGGAGGTGCCTGGGACAAAATCATGTTTTGAGTTTAGTTACCACAAAAAAAACTGGTTCTACCTTAAATAAAACCTTAGTGGGATAAAAAAAACTGAGCCACATTCAAAAAACTAGGCATGTTGTTACTTCTTAGGGTGGATATGAAATGTTTTTTTGTCCCGCACACCATGTCAGGAAGAGGGGAAGGCAGCTGAAAGAGCATGGTATCAGAAGGACAGCATGGGGTTGTGTTTTAGGAATGGGTTTTTGTTTGTCTGTTTGTGTGTGCGTGTCTGTGTTTGGATTTGTTTGGGTTTGTGTGTGTTATTGTTTTCTTCAGCCACCGCAGGCTCAATTTCATTGGTTTTGCTTTGGCACCGCATGCTTGGGTGTGACAGGTGGTGGCAGAAGCTTCTGAGCCAGCGGATGTGCAAGAAAAAGTAAAGGAGGAGGCACACACACACACTCCTTACAAGGGCTATTTTGTTTTAATGCTGGCATGGTTTCCACATCTTACTGTCTGATATGACAAAAATGCAGGAATATGAAGAAGTACAGGAGGAGCCCTTGGAGGATCCCAAAGTCAAAGACTGCGACAAGGACACAGCAACTTTGCTAAAAATCACCAATATAGCCACTAGAGGCTTTTGAGATCATGCCCGGGCTTAGCCTTTACAGGCTCAAATTTCATTAGCCTTTACAGGCTCAAATTTCATTAGCCTTTGCAGGCTCAAAATTTATGTGCAATTTCTGTTGCTTATGAGATATCTGAGGAACCTCCATCACCAAGAGGTGAACCCAGCGCAAAAGAAATTCAGGCACTGAAGGCTCGACAGCAAGAATTGGTGTATGTTTAAAGCAGTAACTTGTATTGTTGTATTATACTACATTCCTTTTCACCAGCTTGGCAGGCACAACCACTGGAAGGAGAACCTGCACCCAAGAGAAGGAAGGTTGGCAGACTACCTCCCCCTCTGAACAAGCGTGTAGGACCTGTTCCTGGACCAGATCAAAATATGTTTTTATTTGCTATTGCTCTTGTCAGTCTTTAGCCTGTCAAGGCTCTACATCAATGCTTAGCCAATAGAGGCTCAAGTGTATTAGTTTGCAGTTTTTAGCAAGCAAGTATGCCTACCTGAGGCTGCAGCTACAAGCAAGGCAAAAGCTGTACCAGCAGTACCTCCAGCTCCAGTGAGTCCAGTGACTCCACCTGCACAAGCACCAGTAACACCTCCCAAGAGCGCACCCGCAGTACCTTGCAAGGACGAGGACGAGGAGAAGTTGAACAAAGAGCTGATTGCTGCAGTAGCAGCATACCAACAAGGCCAAGTTCAAGCCCAGCATGGTGTAGCAGATCAACCCGACGACCATCAGCAGCAGGAAAAATATGAGTATGGCTGGGATGGCGACACCTGGTGGGAGAAAGACTTGGACAACAAGGACGAAGAGGCATGGTGTTACTGGAGAAAGGACACAGGATGGGGCAGGTGGATCAACAGAGCAGCATCCTAGCAGCATGTGCACTTTTTGTCTTTCAAACCTTTTATGTGATCCAAAGCCTTTATAGGCCCACATCAAACTTCATGAATCATCCTACACCTGAGGCACCAGAGAACATGAAGGCTGGTGGCTGGCTCAACAAGTGCACAGCTCTCTGTCACCTATGGAAGAATAAGAAGACCGACATGCTGGACAAAGCCTTGGAACGACTCAGTGAGCACCATAGCCTGAAAAGTTCTACTGCCAGATTGGAGAGGAAGGTCCGTGAGGAAGGCGACAGAGCCTACAAGAGGTTCCTGTAAAAATGCTGCCTGAAGAAACATCTTCCAAAGGCTTGTGGAAAAATGAGCTGGTTGAAGCCCTGCAGTAGCCTTTAGAGGCTCATTCTTTTAGCCTATATAGGCTTCAGGTCTAGCAGTATTTGAGCTTTAGACTATATCATCGGATCGCTATTTATTTTTGGTGATTTGCTTGGCTCAACCATAAGGACAGCAGGAAAAAATCAAAGTTTTTGCACGCAAAGATGTTAGAAGAAACCATATGTGGCTTTAATCTTCAAGGTAAATTTAAAATCGAGAATGAAACATGTTAAATTTCACGTTAGCCAGCTAAATTCAAAAGTCAAATTTTAAGGTTTTAATTTAGCCAGCTAAATTCAAATGTCAAAATTTGGGATTTCAATTTAGCCAGCTAAATTCAAATATCAAAATTTGGGATTTCAATTTAGCCAGCTAAATTCAAATGTCAAAAATTGGGATTTCAATTTAGCCAGCTAAATTCAAATATCAAATTTTGGGATTTCAAATTAGCCAGCTAAATTCAAAACTCAAATATCAAAAATTCAAAACAAAAGCATTAACACTTTAAGTTAGCTCGACTAAGCTACCACTGATAGAGCCATGGCAGAAAACACCCACATTCTAGAGGAGTTCAGCGATGACGAAATTGCCAATCCTTTCAAAATTGGAGACATCATTTTGGATGGTGATGAAGATTCTCAAGTTGCTGTATGGGAAGATGGTGCTCCCACCTGGTGGGCCTTGCAATTTGCAAAGTGGAGGCGGTATTTCAACATTCCTTGGGAAGGACCTGCAGCTCCAGCTTCTACACAACCTAGACAGCCTGATGATCCTAGTCCTGATGAAGACCACAACACAGAGGTGAAAAGAGGAAACTAAAGATCATCTGAGGAAGCAGGCCTGGACATGAATTAGTTTGCATGTGGTGTTCTTGCACCTAGAAGAAATTCATGGTTCAACCTAGAACCTTGCAGCGCTTTTGTACAAATTAACTTCACTAAGCTTTGCAAATTGGACCTGGGGGAAAAATATAGCACAACAAGCCGTCACTGGATGCTGCAGGATTCGAGTCAGCTCTTTAAACCTACAAAGAGCATGGTGGTTGCAGAAAAGCATCAACAAATCTCTCAAGCCCTTGATGGTAAAACAATTCTTGGATAGCCTGTAAAGGCTCATGTTGGTGCTGTGGTTTTTGCAGCCTGTGAAGGCTTCAGCTTCCAAAGCCTGTAAAAGCTACTTGGGCTTTCAAATTGCAATGCTTCTAGGCCAGTGCAAGCTTCCTTGGTCCAATACATTCTTTTGCTGTTTGCAGCATTTGGTCTTAGACTTTGGCGCTGCCTGCAGGTCCAAACAAAATGTCTTGGACATCTGCTGACATAAGTGTAGAAATTGATGCGATGACCAGACTGCTGCAAGCGAGACCTGGTGTCATTGACCTAGAGGACAAGCTTTGCAATTCTTTGAAGAACAAGCTCAAGAGCATCTTAAACATTGAAGCAAGCGCCTTGGTTCAGATCTATGACACCGCAAGGTCTGCCAATCTTCCTGATCGCATCAGGCAAGAAATTCTTAGCACATTGGATGGTATGGCAGTTGGCGAGGTTCTGGAGCCTCAATGTGTTGGGAAGGTGGTTGCTTCTTCACAAGATTGCAAGACTTTCCACAAGTACCTCACTGCTTAGGACATCTCTGCGCTTCAGAGTGCTTCTATGTGGGAAGGATGCGACATTTTGGCTTCCAGATTGCGACTGTTGGGGGTCGAAGGCATGAAGGAGAGCTTGAAGCGACTCTGTTGTGGCATTCTGGTGTGGCTGGAAAGGGAAAAGACTCAGAAGCTTCCACACCCTGACTTGGTCTACAATCTGAGCAAGCATATGATGCAAGCTCTGCAGACTTCTCCCACAGAGATTCCAGAGAAAGCGATGAAATTGGCCAAGTATCCGGATGACCCTCAAGGAATGAATGCTCAACACTTCGCTGCTGCCTACAAGGATGAAAAGCCAGCAAAGATAGATTTTCCTGGTTTGGCAGCCCTCTTGAACCCCAAGACTGTGCCTGTCAGAAACAGCAGCAGCTCTGTGAATGCCAACAAGGAACCTTAACTTCACAGTCAAGTTTCCTTTTCTACAAGTACAACTTGCTAGCTCCACAAGCCTGTGCAGGCTTCTCCTTTTCAATCATTCTATTTTGGGTAACATGTTATGCATCTAAGGACAACAAGCTGGCCACCCAAGCGCAAGTGCAACCAACAGGTACTTCCGGTTCTGCAGCTGTTGCGGATGAAGTGATTTGGAAGATTCTGGGCCGCTTTTCTGAGGTGGGCGACAGAATTTTGGCAAGAGGGGCTAGTGGAGCAAACATTCAGCTTTTGGACCCTGGAGAGAAGCCAGCTTCCAGCGCCACAGCTTCGCAGCCTTTGCCCCTGACGGGTCCTGTGACCAGTAGCCTTCCAGCCTTAGAAGACCAACAAAAGCATGATCAGCAACAGATTCCTGCTGCCAATGAGAATTCCCGGAAATCTTTGGAGGAGTTCGAAGAACAGAACATGCAGCAGCTTCTGCAAAGAGAGCAAAGGAGCAAAGTGAAGAAAGTTGAGAAAGCTGTCAAAGCTGCTGCACTAAGTGGCAAAGGCGGGAAAGCCAAAGGCAAAGGTGCCAAGAGCTCTGCCAAAGTGGGATCTCATAGAAAGCAAGCCATGAAGAGGCCTGCAGCTTCAACCGCTAGCAGCAGTGCCTGCAAAGCAAAGGCAAAAGCCTATCCTTCAGCTTCTGCTGGGAGCTTGCCACGAGCTTCAGTGCCTGAGAAGAGAGGCTGCTCCAAGTGCAGAGCCAATGGGTGCCCTCAGTGCAGAGACCCAAGTTTCAGCGGGCAAATTTGGCTTAAGTCTGAATATTTGGCTTATGCAAAGCTCCATGGCTTGAAGTAGCGCCACAAGTGGGTTATGATGTGCATTCAAAGAAGTGCATCACTTAGGGGTTTCACAGCTGGTCACACCTGGCCAGCTGTGCTGGAACACCTGCCAAGGTGAGACTACAATCGCAGCAGCTTGAAAACAAATCTCTTTTGGCATGTAATGCCCAGTCAGCTGCTGCAAGCTTTTGTCCACATTTTGACAAAGCTCCTATAAGCTTTGTCTGTTTGGGTGCTTCTTGCTTTTGTTGGCATTGGTACTCAAGCAGCATCTTGGTTCGAAACTGAAAATGATTAGCAATAGTGACTCTGAGGGATGCACCGCCGTCCTCAAGACTTGGGTCCACAGGGATGGCACCAAGACCTACTGGCATGTCACCACCTTGCCTGGAGGACTGCTGATCTTCTAGTCTTTGGTTGTGCTTCCAATACAAAAAACATCACCATGTGAAGCAAATTCTTGCCATACCAGGATGGATGGAGTGGAAACCACTGAATGACTTCATGCGTGGCATCAGTGGCAACATGGGCCTTTCTGAAAGTCAATTTGAATGCGCACTGACTGAAGTGAAGTATTACATGGAGTTTGGCAAAATGCCATCTGTGGAGGACTTGGCGCCAGAACACTTCTGAAACCTTTCAGCACCAGCAAAAAGGCAAAAAGGCCATTGCAGAGCACCTAGCAGCCAGCCAGTACAGGCTCAATGGCCAATAGCCAATGGAGGCTTCCAAGCAGCCAGCCTTTGCAGGCTCAATTCCTAATAGCCAATGGAGGCTTCCAAGCAACCAGCCTTTGAAGGCTCAATGAATTCCCATTAGCCCATGGAGGCTTCAAACTCCCCCCTTTTGCTCACTTGCCACCTGCCTTTGGTGCTTCAATCACCTTTCAGCCTATGCTATTTCTTGCTGCAGCTGAGACCAGCTCAGGACAGTGCATGGCACATAATCCCAGAGGATTTTTTTTGAAGTTTGAACAGAAGCATGTTCCATCCACTTTGCGTCCATGTGGTTCGACATGCTAAGCACTTGTGGCAGCTTTAGTTAGATTTGGAAGCCATGGGTGATGGCCAGCCAGATGCAAAGAAGAGAAAGATCAGCGACTTGAGGGCTTCCCTTCCTTTCTGTTCCCAAAGTGCTTTAGCTGCCATTTGCAAGGAGATTGACAAAGGTGGGCTACCTGAAAAACATTCCCGACATGCCATTTGGGAGGAAACCAACAACTTCTTGGAAGACTCAAGCATGTCCATGTATGGGCCTCTTTTTCAGACAGCAGAAGCCACCACAGTGGACAATACAAAGAAACAAGTCCTTTACCTCAACTTTCTGTCTTTGCTGGCTGGTGCTTTCCGCCAAGGAGGTGCGTTCACTGACTTTTTGCTCCACTTGCATGCGAAGGTGCCATCATCTTTCACCAAGCCTTGGAGATGTGTGGCATACGCTGATGAGATGCACCCAGGGAACATGTTGAATTCCTCATCCAGGAAAGCTTGGTGTATTTACATATCATTTTTGGAGCTCAACAGGTTCTTGACGAAGTCTGATTGTTGGTTCTGCATAGCCATTTGCAGAAGTGCAGAAATTTGCAACCTTGCAGCAGGTATGTCACAAATGTTTCGCTTGGTCTTAGAAAGCATCTTTGCAGATGGGTTGCCAGAGACAGGTGTGCTCTTGACATCATCCAAGGGGTCTTTGAGGCTGCATTTCACCCTGAGCATGATTTTGCAAGATGGTGGCGCCCAAAAGTCAGTGTGGTCCAATAGGCAGGACACAGGGAGCAAACCTTGCTTCCTTTGCAAGAATTTGTTCCAGTTGAAGGATGCAGACACTCTGGAAGGAGGCGGAGGCAAGGTGTTCAGCAATTTTTTGAAGTATGATCAGCTGCAGATTGCTACAGATGAAGAGGTGATCAGCAGCTGGCAAAGACTAGCCAGCAAATGCAACAACATGCCAAAGAAAGAGTTTGAGAGATGGCAGCAGGCTGTCGGGATGAGCTATTCTCCACATGCTTTGCTATCTAGCGAGAAATTGCTCACCTGCAATGTGCTGAAGCCTGTGTCTCTGTACTGCTTCGACTACATGCATGGCCTTTGCAGTCATGGGGTGCTCAATGACATCATTTTTTTGGTTTTGGAAAGCATCCACAACTTTGGGTACAAAGTTTGGGGCAATCTCGCAAAGTGGATGGAATTGTGGTCCTTCCCAAAGGCCTACAGAAATTCCAAGATTGGAAAACTATTTGAAGACAAAAATGTCGCCAACAGCAGGAAAGCAGGAACATTCAAATGCGAAGATGCTTCTGACATTTTGGCAGTGTATAAGCCATTGCAATTTTTTTTGCAAGTGATGTATGTCGCCAACAATGTGATGGTTGAGCAATGCACATGCTTTTTGTCTTGGGCACAAGTCCTTGATTATTTGGTCAGTCTCCCTTTTCTGCAAAGCCCTTCCCCTGCAAGATTGTTGGCTTTGGTGGAAGCAGCTTTGGCAGCAACAGTCGAAGCAGGTTTTGAGGGTGGTATGAAACCGAAGCAGCACTGGACCTTGCACTATTCAGATTGTTTCAGGAGATGGCTTCAGCTCCCAGCATGTTGGGCATTGGAAAGGAAACACAAAACACCAAGGAAATTCGGAGGAACCCATTGCAAGTTGAGCACCTACGAGAAAGGCATCATGGCAGCCACTACCATGGAACACATCAGCATATTGGCCACCAATGCAGATTTGTTCAACACAGATTGTCACTTGGTTGATCCCCGCACCCCTTCCAAGAAATTGGAAAACATATTGAAAATGCATCAATGCTTTGTCCCTGGGATGGAATGTGCAAATTCTTGCCTCTTGCAAAATGGCGCAACTTGCTACACTGATGATGCCGTTTTCCTTCAAAAATGTTATGGTGGCCACAATGATTTTTGGAGATGTGGTCGAGCAAAACATTTCTTCAATGCAGCAGGCATGGTGCTTTGCCTGGTGGATGTGTTCCACTTCAATGGGACAAGGGCAGGGACCCAAGCCAGCAAATGGACATCTTCAAGCGACTCACTGCAGCTGATTGAGGTGAAAGACATTTTACAGCCAGTGATTCACACACAAGGAACAAGTGGCCAGATTACTTGCCTGACTCCCGCACCTTTGTCTTGCTTAAAATGAAAAAATGTGCTCGCAGAACCTTCAGCTCTTACAAGCTTGTCCAAATAAAGCTTCTACAAGCTTCCATGCTTATCTGAGCTGCAACTCTTCCAGCCAATGTAGGCTGCAGGTTACATGAAAGTTCTCCTTGAAACCATTTTTTTGGTGGAAGCTTGCAATGGCAATTTTATATTTGGGTGATGGTTAAGATTTTATATGTTGAGTCACCTTGCCAAAAAAATCATGTAGAATAACAAAATTATGGCTTTGAGGCTGCAAAGTATACAATGGCAAGCACAACTTCTTTTCCTCCAAGGACATCTTTTTTCCAACATTTTGTACCTTGGATAAAATTTCCATGCTGTCCAAACATTTTCTTTTTTAATTCTGCCGTGTTTTTCTTTGGTGGGGTGCCATTTTGTTTCTTAAATTATCCTGTCAAAACTTTGAAAAAAGCTGTCCTGAACCTTGATTTTTTTCCTTTAGAGAACTACTTCTAATTAGTTAGTAACTAGTTAGCTAACTATGTTAATGCACTTAACACATTAGCAAAACCAGCAGCTTCTAAGAAGTCACCTCTTCAGCGGTGGACTCCGGTTCCCCGGGTCGAATTCCAGCAGCCTCCGCAGCGGCGGAATAGTCTGCCTCCTCGACCTCTGCTTGTGGAAAGCGACGGAAGTAAGCCATGGTAGATGATGTAGAAAGCGAAACAGCGCAGAGTGCAGTAGAAGTCGTCAGTTCGGGTTTTGAGCTGGTCGCTGCAATGAAAGCTCGATGGATCATGTCCGTCATCTGAAAGGAATACGACTCAGTTTCCTTCAAGTCATGACCTCTGCCTTGAACATGGTTATGGCTACCATCACATGACAGTCCATCAAAAGCAGTGACAATTGAATCACAATCGGTTTGAATAGCCCATGGTTTCTTTATAGATTCACCTTCTTTGTTGACAATACCAACCATGCATCCATCAAATGCGACTCTAATGAGCTGATGTTTTCCACAAAACTTCTCAACTCGGTCAAACTTCCAGTAGATGCAATGGGCTGGCCATTCAATTGCAATCTTGGGACTCAAATGACGAATAAGATTGAGAAAATCGACCATTGATGACCATATCTTTTCAAAAACATGTCGATGATATTCAACTTTGAGTTTGGCTGATTCATGTTGCAAGTTCACATATGACCAGGTTGTGCCACCAGTGCAGGGAATGCTAATCCAAATCAAAACTGGACAAGGTTGTACAGTTGAACTCTCAATTGCTTGAACAACTTCATTCCGAATGTCCATTCTGTTCGACCTAGATGTAACATCTCTTTCCTCTGTGCATCTGACGACATAACAATCTTTTGAATGCTTCCTTGAACGATCACCAAGCTTCGAATCAGGTCCACAACAAAATTCAATAAGTACCCTGCTATGAGATGCCACTGAAGGGCAAGCAGGTTCCCCTGCGCGTTGCTGAGATCCCGACACTGTTGAAGGTGCAGGTTCCCCTGCGCAGGCTTTCATCTTCTGTGGCTCCTTCCGCGGAAGGGGCTGTGATGAAATACCCATCAATCGCAGAGCTGATTCCCACTTCTCGGAGTTGGTAAAAGGCTTGGTGAGGATGTCTGCCGCTTGAAGCGATGAACCAACATAGACAAGTCTGAAATGTTTTCGTTTGAACTGTTCAGACAACCATGACAAATTCAATCTTTGGGTTTTGTCAGTGTGCCTAAATGACGGTGACCTACCACTCTCAAGGATTCGAATGGTTGCTTGGTTGTCCTCAAGGAAAATGACCTCAAGACTACCGGGTCCTGCCATGTACACACTCTCATCCCCCCGCTTTTCAGATCCCGTGTACTTAAAATCAGTTAATGCAGATCTGATTTCCCGTGACTCAACCCCATAATCAACTTCGTTTGGTCCGGGTATCCTAAAGACAGTTTTCCCAGTCCATTCGAAATCATAGATCATGTCCGCATCAGGAGTCGTCCAGTCCCATGTCAAATCAAATTCAACATCACCAGTTTTGGTTTTCATGACAGTGTACCTTTGCCTTGCCAATCCCTGAAGGTTCACTGGACAATCCGAATCAATTGGGTTATACAGCTTATTTCGGGGTTTGACATGAACTCTGGTAACTTGGTTGGTGAATGGACTGTGCTCCCAATAATCATCTTTGGGGTTTTTGGCACGAGTTTCCACTCTGCGGGACGGCTTTTGTTGAGTGCTATCTCCCCCCGCGTGACGTATGACTGACCACAGGCAGGAGGAAGGTAATCCAACAGCACGCAACGCAAGGTTTGCCGCCGTGACTTCAGCCTCTGTCGATGACATAGCCGTTGAAGTCTGCTTCTTTGAAAAGGCTGTGAGTGGATAAAACGTGTTTGGTCCTACTAAGGCAAGGAGGCAACCACTTGTAGATCTGTTGTCATGTTCCCCAGCATGATCTGAATCTGCAAACAACCATGTTTTGCAGGCCTCAGGTGGATCCCCAACGAAACCAACCATTGTACGATCAAGGGTTGTGTGTATGTAACACATTAATCGATGAAGACTCTTGTCGCAATCAGGTGACCATTTTGTTACCCTACTGGCTAAACCCTGAGTAGCACGGAGAAGATCGAACCTAGCCATTCGTGCTGCGAACAGCACTTTCATCAACACACGTGATGCTATGGGCTGGAGTTCCCCCCGAGCTTCTGCTTCGTCCATGATTGGACGTGCAATTTTGTCATCTGGGAAAGGAGTTGACACTTTCTTGAACTTAATGTTTGGTCCTGCTAGTTCAACATAGCGGTCAAGACATTGTTGTAAGAATTGTCGCATGTCGTATTCGACCGTGTTGACATTCTTTGTCATGCACTTGGATTTATGTTGCTCAAGTTCATCAAGAAAAGTAAATCCTTGTGCCCTAGCCGCTTTCTTTGCTCCCGACTTGTCTCTTATCTTCTTAGCAGCTGCCAAAACTTCTGAGGGTTCCTTGATGGATTCGTCCACGAAATAGGTTGATCCCGTCCACCAAAATGGAAGTCCAGTTGGGTTTTGAGATCCCATATCATGAACATATTCTTTGGGTTCATCTTGGGTTTGGAAAGGTTCACACACGGTTAGCCGGTGCGTTCCCGCCCGGAAGGATGTATCGTCCTTCGGCTTGTCCTGGAACTTCTTGCGAGGTTGCAGGTGATGATGAACACAAACTCCAAGTTCTGGCATATGCTCCCAGTAGTCCTTTGTTCGGCGGGCCGGGCTGGCTGGCTTACTGGAAGGATCTGGGATGCTAGCATCGAAGACATGAGACGTTCTGTTTGAACACATGTTCACATCCAAGGTATCTGCCGGCATCTTCTGGAGTATCCATGTCGATTTGAGAAGAAATCAACTTCCACCCTTCGTCAATGTTTTTGGAAGGTCCTGACATCTTGAAGTCATCAACATATACACCAAGCAACAACTTGAATTTCGGATGCCAAAACATTGAAGGCCAACATTCGGGATAGAGTGGGTGAAATCCAACTGCATAGAGTGCTTTCTCACAATGACGTTGCCATAGACCCCCCGAATCAGGGTGCCCATACAATGCCAAAATAAGAAGAACCACTGGATCCTTAAACACACCTATCCATTCCTTCGGCCAACGGTTCCTTGGCAATCTGATCCAAGTTAAAATTCCTTGCATCAACGCCTGGGTGTAAGCTTGCTTACCATCACCTTGTGATGTCCGGTTCCCCGGCATGGAGCCATAAGCATCCAATGCTTTTCCTGCCTCCATGTTGGCCGGTGAACTTCCGAGCTCCGCGAACAAAGCAACATCAGCCGCCTCGTCCTTCACGTTGTTTCCCTGGAAAACGGTGCGACCCTTAAACTTGCGCATGGGGTCACCCTGCGGTAGCTCACTTCCCTTTTCGACACAAATCTCGAAGATCTTGCCTACGTGAACTTTGGTCTTGTTCTTGATGGCTTCCCTTGAAACATCATCCCATTCCCTTACAGTGGAATAATCCCATGCACCCTTACTAGTAAGGTTATTCCATTCCTTATCGAGTGCAGCTTGGGCAGCCGGAGTGTTATTGATCTCCTTCTGTCCAACGGGTCTTGCCACAAGTGCATTGGAAAAATGAAAGCACATGAGCTCTGATTGATCCTTAAGCTTGTCTCTGTGGCAATGGTTTCCACCATGCGAGCCCCCCGGATTGTAGGTGACCGGCATTGCGGGAATGAAATCATCTGATGGTTCGTCACTCTTGGATTCTTTGACAGCTGAATTAGCAAAACGTTCTATGACCCTGTTGTACTTACGTTCTTTGGCAACTGCAGCATCATGCTTTTCAGCTGCCTCTTTCAACAAGGCTTCACGTTTGGCCCTTTCTCTAGCCGCTTTAGAGGCCCCCCGCCAAAGAAATGTTGGAATGTCCTTGGGTTTGGAGGAACCTTTATATCGTCTACCCTTAAAACCACTAGCATCGTAGTATGAAGGGTCATCCTTTGAGATAAATTCTGATTTTCCAGTTTTGGGGTCAATCACTTCGATGTCATCGGATTCAAGTCCAACTTCACGCATCATTTGTTCAAACTCCTCTTCGCCCTCCACCGGTCCAGGCTCAACAGCTTTCCTTGGGGCAACCAAGTCTTTAATTGTTTGAGCGTCCATCTTCTTTGGATCTGGTGGAGCATCAAGGCTAAGAGAATCGTATAAACCTTCCCTAATGGCCTTATACCTTCCTTTCAAAGGGAAAACAAAGGGTCCATCAGGTACAGTGATTTGATTGACACGAACAACTTGGACAGATTCGTTGAATTCCTTTTCCATGAGGTCCTTCAATGATGCAACAAGAAACTCATTTCTCCAAACGAAACCTGGTTGCATGGCATATCCCAAAAAGACACCTGGATTTGAAGTTGGGTCAAAACGCAAATCTTTCTTGGGTTTAAGTTTCGGACCAGTCCAAAAGTCAATGCGAGCCCCAAAAGGAATGTTGGGTCCCTTGAACTTCTCCCCAAAACGAAGCTCCCACGGAGACAAGATTTCAGGGTGGTCCTGGATGTTGTGTGCCATACACCAGTGTCGTGCAGCATAACTCCAATAAGAATGGTGAAGCCCTGCCTGTTCAAGGTTTACTCTAGTCCCTTCAAGTACGGACCTGAGATTCCTCTCGGCGACTGCGTTCGACTTAGAGACATACGCAACACTAGTGTTCTGCCTCCACCCAACTTCCCGACAAGCGAGCTTGATGGATGGCGCTGCATCGGAATAAAACACTCCGACTTCTTCACCAGGTGCAATGAAATGCCTAAAAGCTAAAACACAATCCTTGGCATGACTTCTAGCTGAAGGATAAATCCAACGAAAATTCGTAGCGACATCTTTCATGATCATAGCAACCCTATCACCGTCAATTGACTGTTCGTTGGCATCCCTAGTCACAAGATGATCCCCAGTGATGTGATCCCCAAACTTGTTGGATTCCACAGTCAGAGATTCCCCTTTGCTACGTTTAGTAGGTTTGTACATCTTAGCACATTTGCATGTTTCACAAAAGGGATTCTTTGGGGTATGTGTCATCATGTGCCTAAGGGTCCTGGCCTCTTCGCGAAGTGCAGCTTCACCACGATCAATCGCCTTTGGTTCAGGCAACTGAAGTCGACCGTCAACTGGTTCTTCAGGAGCTCCGGCTTCATCTTCCGAACCTTCGACAACGTCTGGTGTCATGGCTGCTGGCGGTCCGGGTGCAAGTTCACCAGGAAAGAATTCTTCGAGGTCGTCGATAGCTTGTCCGGGAATTTCATCGTCATCAGCGATGGAAGCCTCGTAAGGTACTTCGACCTCCTCGACTTCATCATCGGACTCGGCACCGACGGCTGACATCCGAGACCTTCGAACAGGTGAGATGATGGGCTTGCCGTTCCCGGCAGCGGAGTTCCATGAAAATGGAATCCCTACTGCAGCGGGTACCTGGCCATCTCTGGATGGTAGATAAGGAACAAAATCTTTGACTTCAAGTTTGATCTTAGTTCCATCTTTCTTCTTGAAATATGGGCGACTAAAGCTTTTCCAAACAAAATCGCATCCATCTTGAATACATCTCATCCCTACCGATATTACAGCCGGGGTATCAGGAAGAACATATGGATGAACTTCTTTGTCGATGCAATCAATGTGAACAGAAGCTTGTTGGTCAGCTGACTGAGAACCATTTGCAGTGATTAATTCAAGGGGTTCATGAGAGTGATACACAATGTCATCGGGAATCATCTTGCTGCACACTAAGTCCTGAGCACTACCTGTGTCAGCGATCCATGCGATTTCAGCGGATGCATTACGCTGCTGAGAAGGCATGTGTCCCGGCAATGCATTCAGATCGGAACGGATGCAGTGGCGACAGCCGATATCACTGTCACATTCAAAGCTGCATTTGCAAAGCTTACCATGCAACTCCCGAAAGACAGCTGATTGCAACATCTGTGCTGCAAGTATTGCATCACTTTCTCGTGCTTCGATCGTATCTTTACGAGTACGATCGTCCTTGGTGATGCGAACTGGATTGAAAGTTCGTTGCTTGGCTTGGCACGGATATAAATTACAATTTTGCTCAATGGGAACTTCAAAGATTTCATCGTTGCCCCCAAATGAAACAGTGCGATTGGGTGTAACTGGCATGGCAAAATGCTGGTTGAAACAATGCGGAGAGGCAATGCCTTCCGGCACGCGATGAGTGCTGGTCGAAGGGTTGACGACTGCGACCATCATCAGAGCGCGCATCAGGCAAACTGCAGCTGAGCCAGAGGAAGATGGTTTTCCCCCTTTGTCCTTGAGACTCTGTGAGCCTCTCGAGGAGTTGGAACCTCGACTTGACGATCTGGAGCGATCGCCCTTCTTTTTCTTATTCCTCTTCTTCTTTTTCTGGCTCTTTCCACGCTTGTCATCTTTGGTAGATGCAGCTGCAGGCTTTGGTGGGTGTTGGAAAGCACAGTCATTACCTCGTTGACACTTACCTGCCTTCCAAAACTTACACACTTGGTTCCTTGATCCAGGAGACAAAGATTGACCATCTCCCCTAGACTTGGACCTAGATTTGCCTTTCTTACCTCCGCCTTTTCCTTTGTCTGCCTTTTCATGTCGGTATCGGCAATCCTTTCCCCTGGTACATTTGCCAGCCTGAAAGTCATAGCAAATGCCAGTGGGCTTCCCCGTGGATGTCGGCCTCGTGGGTGCTGGCGTTGCATCTCTTTTGCCTGAAACGGACTTCTTGGTAGCCTGGCGCATCTTCTCAAGACGTCTCCTCTCAAGGTAGCCCCTTGCAGCTTTCATGAGAAAGTCATAAGAGCGGTTGGGTTCCCCCTCCGGTGTGCGATCATACACAGCCAGATCATGAGAGAGAGGCTTGAAGTTCTTGATGGCGTTGTGAAAGTAGGCTTGCTTCCACATCATGTCAGGCTCGGAAGTCATTCCAGCGATCACAGCGTCCCATCGAGTGATGAAACCTCTGAGATCATCATTGACTAAGGTAACAGCCATGAGGTCCTCAATGTCATACACTGCACCATGCTTCCTACTTGTACTGAAGTGTTTATGAATCATGAGCAATGCTTGACGTCCCCTAGCTGGTGTCCCTGACTTGGCTTGTTCTTCTTTAAAGATGTCAAGTTGCCGTGCAAAGTCCCCTTCGCAGATATTGGTGAGCGAAGACATGAGCTTTGCGTCCAGGGTCACGAATTTACCTGAGTCCTTCAAGGCATCGACAGACTGATCTGTCCTGAACACTTCCTCCACCCACTGAAAGGCTAGGTCGGGTTTAGCAGAAGCAGCAATTATGGCATCCCTTACTCGGATTCTCCAATTCCTATAATTTTCGGGTTGAGGGAACTTAGGTACGAGGATCCTATCAGACTCTTTGGCCTTAGTATCACTAGTCCTAGAACGCTCCAAGGCCCTTTTGACCTTTCGTGCAAAGGAACTCTCAGAATCCGAACTTGATGTCGTAGGGGATGTCGATGATGAAGAAGGTGAGGATGAAGGATCTCTTCGCCGTCGTCGTCGCGAGCGGCCACGACTAGTTTTGCGGTCCTTCTTCCTGTCTTTCTTGTCTTTGCGACCTCTCTTGTCGTCATGGTCATCATCACCATCGTCATCTCCTGGAGGTCCACCGCCGGGGAGTCCCGGTGGCTTCAAAGGTTCTGCCTGAAGATGCTCGTCGTCAGCATCTGATGAATGCTGAGGCTTCTTGCTTCCCGAAGCTAACTCTACAATGGTTGGACCCTTGGGCTTCGAGGATTGTGGAATGGGTTTTCCGGGACCGTAACGGATCATGAGTCCAGGAGTTCCCTCCAGAGGTTGAGACTTTAGATTTCGGATGAACTCTTTCTGCTCCTTCCGAAGTTTCTCAATCTCCGCCTCGAAGTCCTTCTTCTGAGATTCGGCCAGCTTATGCATGTTCATAGCGTGTTGATTCATGGCATCAATCTGAGTGCGGTACTCTGCAAGTTCTGAACGTGCCGCCTGCAGATCAGCATTGGACTTCTCCGCAGACGATGTCAAAACACCTGCATTGTTGACCACGTGAGTCAATTCGGCACTCAGTTCCCTGATGCGATGATCCTGCGCTGTGACCTGCAGTTGAGCAGATTTATGCTCACTCATCGCCTGGGCGGCCTGCTCGTTCAACAAAAGGTTTCTCCTGGAAATTTCTTCGGCTGCTTGTTGTTCGACGCTTGCAAGTTGATCTCGAGCTTCACTCACAAGCTCCATACGTTGACGCTCCATGACCTCAGAGTGGCGCACGTTTGCCTCACTCTGCAATGCCTGCTGATGAGCAGCCATAAGTTGATTCGCCAGATTCGGATCAATACCCTGTTGTACCACTGCCACATTGGCGGTACGCTGATCAACAGTGTTAAAGTTGATGGTATTGAGTTGACTGATTTCAACGCTTGAGTCTAAGACACCTGGCATGTTCCTGCGTGGATCTTGACGGCATGGGTCAAAACTCTTCATCCAAGTAACTCATATCACCTTCTGTTGTCGTAGCCGCACCTGAGTGGATCACCATTTCCTCCGGTTGTGATGTGTTCGCCAGTGCTAAAGCAGCCGTGGCGTTCCCGCCCGGGGCAGGCAACGCAGGGGGATTTGACATGGCGAAAACCTAGAGGAGAAAGAACGAAAAGTGCGAAACAAGGAAACCAGCGATCACCTTTGGCGATACGGCTGATAACCTGTAGAAACGGGTAACTAGCCGGTATGTACCACAAAGTATGAACAGATACTACACCTAGTCACACCCCTGCCGCAGCATGTTTCTTGAGCCATATGCACACGAGTAGATGAGGTGAAATGCTATATACATAGAGTACTATTGTGCATCAACACTTGACATGCAACGACCAGGAGATGTCCCATGAAGGTGGCCTTAAAATCCTGGAAATTGGAACAAAACTGTGTCAAAAAAGCCTGGAACAAAAAGAAACACAGAGTGTTTGCCTACTTTTGCCCACCAACTGTGGTATAACCAATCGCATTAAACCCTTTCTTCCAAACAATTGCTTTTCAATCCTGCCCAAAGATCAGTCTTGGGCAAGGGCATGATTTATTAGAGCATTATATATACCCAGCTAGAGTCTAAAATTTGTGGCGGCCCCAACCACCATTCAGGCCAGCTTTTCATGGGCATCTGGACTCTCTATCTAGCTCAGTCTAGCTCCTCGTTTAGCACGTGTTTTTTCAATCTCTGGCTACTTAGCTTCCCAAAGTCTATGGCCAAGAATAGTTTGTGTACCGGGTTTACACAATAGGTTTATCTGAATATGTACATATATATATATGTATATATGTGTAGATATGTATGCATGTAGCAACAGAAAACATACTGGTTGATCAACAGTTTAATCCAGTAATTGGTGCTAAATCCTGTATTCTTGGTCATCTGTATTTCCACTATTCATGTGCAAAGCCAAAAATATCCACAAAATCCCAAAAAATCTCTCTCCCCACCATCCCAATCTACCAATCTACTGAGGGACCCAGGTTGGACAGCAATCCCCAGCTAAGCCCGCGCAACCGGGGTGAAGGGCACAGGCCGCTCCACCCTGGACTGACCTTTTGCCGGTTTCGCCATGGAAAAGCCATGGAAAATGCTGGGGTTTTTACCAGAAATCACGAAGATTTAACCAGCAAAAAGGATAAAAAGCTGGATTTAGCACTCGACAGTTTGGATTTACGCATCAAGAATGATTTTAAAATGGTGGTTCAATGAATGATGAATAAAAGAGGTCTTGACCAATAC